>JBBMKA010047998.1:0-20000 GCA_037833695.1 Sechiopsis laciniata
TAATTAATATACTTTTTTCAATTTGAAAGTGAATGGATTTGTGACACATAATTTCTTAGTTATTAAGTCACATAAAAGGACGGCCTGACTTTTAAAAAAATGGTAATTAATATACTTTTTTCAATTTGAAAGTGAATGGATTTGTGACACATAATTTCTTAGTTATTAAGTCACATAAAAAGGACGGCCTGATAATTTTATTGTTTAGTGAAAATTCAGTTCTACACAATAGTCTAAGATGTCTATTTTCTGCGGGAGGTCGGGTACCTACAGGAAACGGGCCCGAGAGGAAATTTATGTTGGATAAACGAGGTGGAGACGGGGAATATATTCCCCATCTTCATTTTTCTGATATCCACCATGTTTACTTTACCTATGCATGTGAATATTTTTTTTTTCTTTAATAATTAATATCATAGTTCAAACAGATATATATTTTCTAAAAAAATCTAATTATTTAAAATTATTGTTCAAAAAAATATGTAAAAAAATGGAAAAAAAAAAACTGAAAAAATCTTCGAAGGAAAACTAATCCTCGCCGATTCCCCGAGAAAAAAAAAAAGAAAGAATTTTTGCAAAGACGGGGATGAATTTTGGTGGCGGGAACGGGGAAGGGGAAACTATTCCTCAGCTCTGCCCCGCTCCGTGGGCATCTCCACCATCGTCACAGGTGTTGGGAAAAATCTTCTCAAATTACTCTAGGAATCACCAGAAAATAACTGAGAAATTAAAAGGAAAAACAATAAAAAAAAAACATAATAATTTACGTGAAAAAACTCTCAATTAGAGAAAAAACCAAGGACATAAAGAACTTCCACTATATAAAATACTACAAACCCCAAACAGAAAGAACTTTCACTATATGATAAAATATTACAATCACACATAATTCTCTCATCAGCCCCACTTACATAAACACTCTCTTCACAAGCTTATACTACTCACACCCTTTGGAGCACACCACTTCCTTTTAGCTTTCTGATTCCTTGAATCTTTTCAACGTAGAAAATATTCTTCGTAATATTTTTCCAAATACCTAACAACACGTTCGATCTCGAAAATCGTCCCCCAACTTATACTAAAAAACAAAAACAAAAATCATCATCGTGACATTTCCTTTCATTATTATGTTAGAATAAGCAATCATGTTGCTATAAATTTATGAACTTACATACATTCTTCTCGTTTGTCTTCGTAGATCTTTCCTCTCAAAGATATTATAGAAGCTTTTATCAGAGGAAAAGAGCGATGGTCGTCCACATAGCATCGCTAAAAGTTGAACATTAATACAATTTGGAGTGCCTCGTTTGGCAATTGTGGGGATTGAATCAATAGTTTGTGATTGGCTTCGTACTCCTACCTTGGTGGCTTCCAAAGAGCACGTGTTGCATATCTTAAGTCGCATTATTTTATAGGCTCGTGTTATATATCTTAATTTTTGCTCGATCGTTGTGATCTATTATATTTTAGATAGTTTTAAGTATTATCGAATGAGTCAGTGGTGCAATGGTTTCATTGTTTGGTTGTAAATTAGTTCATGCGAGCGTCACAGGTTCGATCCCTACATAATAAGAATTATAATAGGGTTATCAACACTTTAGTTTAAGCTTTTGTGTCTGAGTGAATTTTGTAAAACCAGATGTTTTCTTTTTTTCTTTTTTTTTTTTGTGGGGGAATCTCCCTCCGCAATAAGGAAGATTTTTCTACATTTGATATTTGATATCTTGTAATGAAATGTTTGGTTAAAAAATATTTTTTTTATTGATGACCTCATGTTAAATATGAATTAAACATGATTGGGGGAATCTCCCTCCGCAATAAGGAAGATTTTTCTACATTTGATATTTGATATGTAATGAAATGTTTGGTTAAAAAATATTTTTTTATTGATGACCTCATGTTAAATATGAATTACACATCATTGTATTTTAACCCTAATGGTAAGTTTAGATGATCCTTGGGTTTTCTTCTACTTTTGAGAGTGAGAAACCCTAGTCACCAAATTGAGAGCTCTTGATTCATCAATGACAATTATGCGTGAGATTAGTCTATATTGATCAACTCACATTCTGAACAATAGAATAGGCTAGCCCGAACCACTTTACATCTAGTGTGCTATCTCTTCTTCATTCCTTCTTTACTTTGTTTTAGATTTCATCTTTATTTGGTTTTATTTAGAATAGATCTACATTTACAATTTAATTTGATTATGAGTAGATCTCAAAATTGGTTTAACACCTCCTAAATAAGTTGTCTAGTTGTAGTTGAATGATGTTAATTGTTGTTGAGAACTTTCCTCCCTCTTGATTGTGTGGATGTTTGTTTTTTTGTAGGGCATCTCTTTTTTTATTTCCTCTATGATGTATGATCGTATTGACTCTTGTTGAAGTTTTTTTCACGAATATAACTGTTTCTTATACAAAATTGCACACAAAGGGAAATTAAATGAATTGATTTGTACGAATATAACCTTTAATTTGAAAATTTCAATTTGCCCATCATCTAATTGGTATATCTATTTACGTTGCATTATGTCGCATCATTACTTGTTCACATTTCCTACAAGGGGCCTAAGGCAAGGCGATCCTCTATCTCCTTATCTGTTCCTGCTCTGCTCAGAGGGATTATCTCGTATTTTAAACTGGATGGAAGAAAAGAAGGAGATTACTAGCTTGAAGGTGGCACGTCAGTCGCCTTCCATTACTCATTTGTTTTTTTGTTGAAGATTGTCTTTTATTCTTTAAGGCCAATCAAAAAGAAATAAATAATATTCAGGAAGCTTTGATATTGTTTTCTGCTCTGACAGGTCAAGAGGTAAATTTTGAAAAGTCGGCTATCTGCTTTAGTCCAAATAGAAGAGCTCAGACACTGATGTGTTGATTAATCAACTGCAAGTTAGTAAAGTGGATTGTCATCCAAAGTATTTGGGAATTCCAGTTTTGTTTTCTTCTTCCAAGAAGATCTCTTTTAAGTTTTTGAAGGATAAGTTATGCAAGCTTTTATTTAAATGGAAGCATAAAAAAATTTCGGTGGGAGGGAAGGAAGTTCTAATTAAGGCTGTTCTTCAAGCATTGCCAACATATTCCATGAATTGTTTCAAGATTCCAAAATCAATAATTCAGGATTGTCATCAAATTATCTCTCAAATTTGGTGGGGTGATGATGAGAATCAAAGAAGAATTCACTGGGTGACATGAAAAAAAGGCATGCGTTCCAAAACGTAGTGGTGGTGTTGGTTTTTATGATCTTGAGTTGTTCAACCAAGCTTTTTTGACGAAACAGGGATGACGTTTGATTATGGATCCAGATTCATTCATTGCTAGGGTGCTTCGAGGTAAATATTATTTTTCCTCTTCTTTCCTTGATGCTAAATTGGCTAGTAATGCTTCTTTTACTTGGAAGTATCTTGTGGGGAAGGTTACTTTTGTCAAAAGGTGTTCGATGGAGAATTGGTAATGGCCATATTGTTAAAATAGTCTCGGATAATTGGCTTTCTCATGCCCTTCTATGCGGCCAATTGTTACGAGTGGTATTGACCCAAATTTGAAGGTAAGGTCATTACTATTACCAGATGGGGATTGGGATATTGGAAAAACTGAGTCTTTGTTTGTAGAAGATGATGCGATGTTCATTAAACAACTTCCACGACCAAAAGAAGTCGGAGAGGATATGATAGTTTGGAATTACAAGAAGAATGGTTTGTTCACGGTTCGATCGGCACATTGGTTTGCAAATTCGCTGCGTAGTGGACCTTCATGCTCTAATGGAGATTGGATTGAAAAATGGTGGGTGTCGTTATGGAGTTGCAATTTACTAAATAAGGTGAACCTCTGTAAACGTGATCTTAGGAATGAGGTTGTAATAACCCTCCATTTAAGTGGGTTTCTTTAAAGTTAATAATGGTTTTTGGGGGTTTTGTTGTTTTTGAAAAGCAAAGGGCAAAGTGGTCTTTCTTCCTCTTTTATTTAAATGCTTTTGTGGATCCCTAGGGCTGCGAGTTACTGTTCATCCTCGAACCTTGCGTCGTCTCTCTCTCTCTCTCTCTCTCTCTCTCTCTCTCTCTCTCTCCTTCACTCGTTTTCTGACTAGCAGCGTCTTCGCCGGAAGCTTCTCGTTGTCATCATGCAGTTGAGCAACAGCCAAGCGTTGCTTAGCTCATCGTCTTCACGATTTTGTCGTCAATTGCGTGGGTCAGTCATCCGGGTGTGGGTTCGTTCCGTGGGTCCGTCTGCAGCAGCATCGTCTCAAAACTCCTTCGCCGACGTGTGTGTGTGTGTGTTCGACGTCGCAGCCATGGGTTCAACACCACCGAGTTTTCGTTCAAGCATCATGGGTGGGGGTTCTTCTTGTTGCGGGTTCGAGATCGTGAAGCGTGGGTCGGGTTTTTTGCGGGTTTTGTGAGTTCGCCGGCATCGTGACAGTTCGGCATCGCCCCCGGAGTGTGGTGAGGTAAGTTTCTCTCTCTCTCTTTTTCTTTCTCTCTATTATTTGAGTTGGGTTGGAAAATGGTTGCTAAATGGAGGAGAAGATGGGTGTTTGGTAATTAGGTTTTGCTATTTAAGTTAGGTTAAGGCTATTTCTAAGGTGGAATAAAGGCTGTTTGTTTGGGTTTAAACTCATTTAAGTGGTGGATTGGGCTTGTTTGGTTAATGGGTTGAAGTTAATTAAAAGTAGAATAAGTACTGTTTGGCAAGTGGTTTATGAGCATTCTAGTTGTGTTTAAGTAGTGTTTGGTTATGAGGTTAGGGAGTGTTTGGTTTAAAGGTTGTTTGGATTTGGGTTTATTAGTGTTTGTTTTGGGTTAAATGACAAGTATTGACCCTTTGACTTTTATGTTGATCAGATTTGATCTGAGCTTTTTTTTCGTTCTTCGAGCCGAGTTTGAGGGCACGCGGGACATGATTTTTGAGGTTCTTCCCTGTTTGATAAATTTGATGTTCTGAGTCCGTTTTTTGTGGTCTTAAGTGCTAGTTTTGACCAATTTTTTGTTTTAGGGCTCGAAGTTGTGTTTGACCATTTTGAGCTTCTAGTAGGTTCTAGAGTGTTGTTTTGGAGTTTCAGCCGAGGTAAGGGACTCTTTACCTCATTCTCGAGGACCTGTGGTTAATACATGTGTCAGTTTACTTGCATTAGTTTATTTGTCTGTTTGTAGCATAACCATGTGCATTGTATGTTGCATTGATTGCATCGAGAACATATACATTCATGCCTTGTCTCTTGTATGACTAATGATGCATGGTTCATGTATGTCTGCCTGATGTGGTCGAGTTGCATGTGGTTGCATGATTGTTCTGATATGGACTTGCATGTTTGTCCTGATATAGACTTGCATGATGTTTGATGCACGGCTTGATGCCTCGTTTGGACACAAACGAGTCATGGAAACTGGATAGAGGAAACTAGTAGGTGGGTGTGGACGATGATATTCGGGCTCACACCCCAGTTTGAGGTGATATTCTCTTGCTCCGCAGGACTTCCGTGGATGGTCGGCCGACCAAGCTCACGGCCCTAGAGGGGTTTCTACTAGTAGCCTAGGCACTCTCCAAGTAGGTGGTATGGGTCTGATATGGTTCCTTGGTGATTGGTGTGGCACCACCTCTAGCCATGAGTACGAGGCCTGGGGCCAACAGGTTACTCGACTCACACGTTCCCTCTGGAGTAAATTGACAGATCTGCTCTCGAGTCAGAGGACTCTTGTGAGCTTTTGGTCTTGGGATCTACGATATTTAGACCGCTCTGCGAGGTGCTCGTTCAGGACGAGGTTTCTTGACCTAGCACCCAGGAGCTTAGGTTTTGTATACCCCTTGGTTATGTTGCTGATCATACTTATTTGTTGGTGTTTGTATTCTTGTACATGTCTATCCCCGTGTTTGAGGAGCCTTACTGGGTTTGCGAAAACTCACCATTTCCACTGTGGAATTCCCCACATGTACTACTAGACTGTACCGAGATGGATGATCGATGGAGCTGGAGATGACTATGGGACCCCGCTGCATTTACTTTTATGTCTGTTTGGTCTTTTATCAGCATGAACTATTTCAGGGGCATGTTTAGACTGTTTTAGAACTCCTATATTTTCCTTTTATAATTTTTGAACTCATGGGTACCCTTTACTACTATGTTTTAATGGCTTTGCGAACTTCTATTTATGCACTAAGACTTTATGGATTTCACTGTTGTTTTATACGCATGCCCTGTCTGTCTATATTTTCATGCACGTAGAGTTAATGACCTAGGTCTAGACCCAGATTTGGGTTGGTCTTTACAGAGGTGGTGTGCCCTCGATGTTTGAAATATCTTGAAACAACGCTTCATGCTTTTTGGCAATGTAAAAAGGCTAAAAGTTAGTAGAAGGAAAACCCTTTTATTACTTTTAACTTTCTTGATAATGTAAGTGGGGCTTCTGATCTTTTAGGGTGGTTTTTTTAAAATTTACAAATGGCCAAAATGGAAGAGTTCTTATTAATGTGTTGGTGTATTTGGAAAGAAAGGAACAAAGAAGTGCCCAACAACAAAAATGGAGGAGATTTTTTTAATCTAATTTCAGTTTTAATTGAGAGTATTGTTGTCAGTTTTTGTCTGAGTTTCGACAAGTAAGGGTCAGTTTGCGTTATGGGGATCCAAACCAAAAGAGACACCTTTTATGCCATAATGTTTGGGTTCCACCTTTCATCGAGAATTATAAGTTGAATACAGATGCATAGGTAAATTATGTAGAGGGTAGAGGTGGATATGGAGCTATTATTTGCAATTTTAAGGGAGAAGTGATGTTTTCTTTGTCTCAACCAGTTCCTTGGATTGTTAACCCATAAATTGTGGAAGCGATGGCTATTAGAGATGGGTGAAGATAGCTCTTGAGCTTGGTTTTCAACGTGTTGAGGTGGAGTCTGGTGCATTGCGAGTGATAAATTTATTACAATAATGATACAATTGTCGAACGGAAGTTAGAAGATTTATTGAAGAGACATTGCATTTGGCCCGAAATTTCAGGTTCATCTCCTTCAATTAGTGCAATCAATAGAAGAATACGTTTGCTCATGAGTTAGCACAAATGGCGAGTGTAGACAATCAAGAAGGTAGATGGATGGAAGAGTGCCCAAGTCATCTTACTGGGCTATATCAGCGAGACAAGGTTAGAATTTTAATCCCGTGTGTGAGAGATTTAATTTTAGAGTAACTTTACTTTTATTGTTCCAATTCAAAAAAAAAAAAAAAAAAAAAAACCCCAAAAATATAGAGAGAGATCTCATTTATATGTTTTTTCACTTACTAAAAAATATACAATATCATGAGTCGATGACGTGATGATTTCATTGTTTGATGGATACAATGGTCACAGGTTTAATTCATAAAATCGATATCAGAATAGTTATACCTATTTGTAGGGTTTGTGATCCTTCTCCCCAACTTGTATTAAAAAAAACAATTAACCTTGAATTTATTCCTTTTTCATTGGTATTCTTATAAAATTTGAATTTACTCTTATCACTTATCTTCTTATAAAAAGAAGATTTTTTTAACAATAGAATAAATCGGTCAATACTTATACATTAACCTCATGATTGGAATTTCTCCACCTTGAATTGTAGTTCAACTAAATATTCAACACAAAAGCTGGAAATTTTAGCCTTTCTTTGGATAATTATTTCGTTTATTATTATTATTATTATTATTATTATTATTATTATTATTATTATTATTATTAAGTTACCATGATCTTTTCTTTAAAAAAATATTTTTAATTATTATTTCAAAATTAAGCTTGCAATAATTACTCTAATTTATGATTTTGCTTATTTTATATCTAATTTTTACGTTTATAATGCCAAACAAAAAAATTGAAAACTAAGAATAATATTTTCTTAAAAAAAGTTGATTTATATATGTGAACCTTTACTTAACAATTGCTTCTTCAATGAGTCTCGAATATTTTACTAATCTTTATAATTGAGCTTTCTTATCGAATTAGTCGGTGGTGCAGTTGATTATCTTGATTGATGTTAATTCATTTCAACTTCATGGTCACAGATTCAAGTTCGAAAATTAATATTTGGTTCTCATATTATTTGAGGGTAGTAGTGATAGGATTTGTTGCTCCCCCCAATATATGTACTAAAAAAAATAATAATAATTGAGCTTTCTTCATTCTTAACCCCTTGAACTCTTCCTCTCCCTATCGATCGAGGTCTATGTTTAAAAAAAATAAAAATAGAACAAAGTAAAAAAAAAAACCGTTATCAAATTGTATAACCGGCAAAATGGGGATCTGGCGTAGACACATATTTGGTAAAACAATGAAGCCACAAAAAGTATTGAAATAAATATAAATAGAGATGTAGAGATGTCCATGGTACGGGATCGGATCCCCGTACCCATGAAATGTGCTTTTTGTTTTGCAGGGATCGGGGCGGGATTCCCCGCAAGGAAGTTTTTTGATGTTCAGTTTTTTTTCTTTTTTATGCTTTTTTGGATAATAATCTTAAATAGTTAAATTTTCTTAGAAAATATCAATAACTTTTAATTATATCTTTAACTATTAAGAAACAATATAGGTCGGTGGCGCGATTGGTTATCTAGTTTGGTGTTAATTCATTTCTATTCCACAGTATACATCGAGAATGTATGCGATTGGTTATCTTATTTGATGTTAATTCATTTTCATTCAACGATTATATTACATAATTTTAAATACCCTTACTTAAATTAGCCAAACATTTATATTTATATATATAAACATCGGTTAAAGTAAGTATAGCTCAATAATATATGTGTGTGCATGACTGTTCGGGTTAGCTTGCGTGCACTTTGCGATTAATGTTATGAAATATACTATCTAACTCTACAACATTTAGATATTAGAAAAATTTGTAATAAATTAATTATTAAGTACCTGACCACTATAAATTACATATTACAGGTTGAATATATATATTATTTTTTATTTTCTAAAATTTAAATTAAACTTGTGACAGAGAATAGTTAAATTTTGTCCATTGATATAAGTGGTATATTGCATTTTATATATGAAATAATATTGATCAATTTTTTTAGTTCAACAACATTCGGAGATATGAAGTTTCAAATATATTGGGTACTAGGTCATACAAGATGTCACTCGAACTCTGCCTCTTTTGACATTATTTAGATACCTAATAATTATTATGGTTAAACTATTATCGTGAAGTGACCAAGTGGTCAATAGAGTATTGAAAAATTAAGAATTGATGAGTTTAATCAATGATGACTACATATTTAATTTTCTATATATTTCTTTAACATTTAAATATTGTAGGATCAAACGATCTGTCCCATGATAAAAGTTGAAGTACATACAAGTTGACTTGAAAATTAATGACCAAATAAGATAGAAGACTTGTGGAAGAAGCTGTTCATCAAATTATTCCTCAAAATGCAATAGAATTATTATTATTCTATTGGAATGAGGTAAATTGAGGCATAGAACAAAGTGGGAACATAATCAATAAAGAACCAAATAAAAAAAGAAAAAGAGAGCCAAAGAAAAAGGATTAATAACCATGGTCGGTCTTTATCAAGTGCCTATGCTCGAGGAAGCCACAAACCCCAAAAGATTCCCGACCCCACGCCTCGTTGCTTCGAAACTTCCATTTTAATATGTCTAATTAGTTTTTTTTTTTTTTTTTTGATAAAAAGTAAAAATAATTTCATTTTTAAAGATGAAAGTGTTATAAAAATTTAAGTTAGGTTTGAGTATTTTTTATAATGAGATAATACATTAATATAAATTTGATTTTTTTTCAAGAAATTGAGCATCCAATTTTAAATCTTAGGAGGTAAGATTTGCACCTTCGAAAGAGTATCTCATGAGTCAGCTACAAAAGGGAGAGAAAGAACAAGTATAATAAGGAAACTTCATCGGTGTTAGAACAAATATCTAATTGTACACTCTGTCATTTATGACTTATGGTAGTTAGGTAGAAAACTTGTTTCGTAACTTTTTTTTGCCCACCTAATTCTCTTCTTTATTTATGATTTATTATTCGTGTTAATATTTCTTTTGTTCATATGTGTTGAGATTTCTTCTATAAATTTAGGGATTTGATAGTTGTTTGATCATCAAGCCAAATGCCAATGGGAATACAATCGAGAGGAAGTTCTCTCTCTCTCTCTTTTTTTTTTTTTTTAATTCCCTTATTATTTTTGGGTTATTTCTTTTTTCTATTTTTTTACTATGGGAATTGGCACTAGGAAAAAAGAGAAAAGATCCTTGTTGGCTCATTTCTTATCGGCGCTAAATAAGGAAGAGCGAAGACTAGCGGTCCATTGTTAATCAGATCAACAATAGATGAGGGTGAGCCACCAAAGCTCCAAACAAAATACATATCACTTATTTAGCTGGGTAGAAGGTACTGAAGAATAAAGTCGACAAGATAATGAGTAATGAACTCGCACAGTTCCCGCAAGATACAACCAACATCGTTGTCGACGACGGTTGTCTTGATACCAAAAACTCATGCATTCACCTTCATATGAGAATCAACTCCAAAACAATTATTAAAAAATGAAAAGAAATATATATGTGTGTGTGTGTGTGTGTCAACAAAATTAGTGTCAAGACATCATAAATTCAAATCACTGTTCCTCTAATTGTAGTTGAACTTAAGAAAATTAGAGAACAGAGTATAAAAGATAGAATATATATATATAATCAATAAAAAAAAAAAAAGAAGAGAAAAATACATATGCAAAATAATAGTTTATAATTATTGTCGGCTCATATTAATGTTTAATTCATAGCTAACCGTTTGTAATGTTGATTAGATTCGTTCTTTAAGCCTTGTTTATCTTTCCTTCCTTCGTTCCTACCTCTTACCTTTTGGCACATGTCCCTTCAAAGTTCAAAATATAATGTGTTTGGAATGATTTAGGTGTAGTGTCGGACTTACCATTGTTTGGGTCGGCAAGGTCTATGGTTCAACCCCTTTCTCGGTGGAGGCTTGGCCGATCCTTATTAGGGTCGGCTCGACTAGTCCTCCCCTTTAAGGTTGATTTGGTCCTAACCTTTGCTTTTTGAAAATTATCGTCGTCTGATTTCATGTTTTTCATTTGAGCCATTTTTAAAATTTTCAAATTCATATGGGTCGAATCACTTTAGTTGGCTTTTAAGTTTCTAATCATGTATTAGATTTTTTTTTTTTTTTTTTTTGAGAAAATGTATTTCAATTTTTAAATCTGACACTTGTATTATCTTGAAAGTTGTAAGGGAAAATTTAGAAATATGTGAAAAAAATGAGAAATCTAAAATAATTTTATATCAACTTTAAACGATTGTTTTATCAAATAGATATTTATTCAATAACTTAACTATTATAAGTGTGAGTCTAGATTTCAAATCCCCACTCAAATATATGTTGAAAACAAAAAAGAGATGTGTGTGTTTTTTTTTTAATTATTTTTTTAAAATTATATATTATAATTTTCAAAATTAACCTGAGAAGCTATAAACCATTCAATATAGTTTAGCGTATAATAAATTACTTATTGTATTAAACAATCCAAAAACGGTTGGAGAGGTCGTTTTCCGCGAGTCAGCATATTCTTGCGTAATTTCCACGTACTTTCTTTTTTTCAATCTTAATGGATTCTTAATTATTATAATATGCTTCCAAAAGTTCTGTTCATAAATCATAATTTATTCCTTACAATTTTAAATCAATAAACCTCGTACGGATTATCTTGATACTTTTTTTTGAGAAAGGATTATCTAGATACTTTAGACAAACCTTTAAATTATGCTCTTAAATCTCAATTCAAAAGATGCCAGCTGGCTACTTTTTGTTGTACTTTAAAGTTAAGAATTTGGCATCCAAAATCATTGTCAAGCAAATTTGTCCTTTTTTTTCAACCTTAACTAAGGTAAAGGTTTCCAACGACTAGGTTGTACACAATGTCACTCTAGATTTGTTCTTTTTAGTTCATGTTAAAATTCTAATGATGTCAAATCTCTTAAAATTTGATATCAAGGTTGATTTAGTAATTTTCAACCACTTTCTAATCTGAAGAGTTTAACAAATCTCACAAAATACCATCAAATTATTCCAATTGTTATAGTCGTACTATGTTAATTTGAGCAATAAAAATTAAACTCCCGAACTTATACAATTACAAATTTTGGATTGTTTAATTAATTTATTAAAAAACTTTATTGCATACTATATTAAAATTGGATTACTTATTCGGTTTATAAATACAAATATTGTTTGTAGGTCTATTTTCAGGTTTATCATGTATTCATTTTCAATCTACATATTCAATTTTTTACTTTCACATTACACCACAAATATTGTTTATATATTTAATTTCTAGTTTATTTTTTGAGATTTTTTTAATTAAAAAATTAACTTATATGTTGATCATGCATTACTTATGTTCAATGTTAATATTCAAATTTCCACTTTTACACAAGAAAAAATGGAAGATTATAAAAATGTACTACAAAATGTTGTAATTAGAGACAATGACAATTGACCAATAAAATCATAGTTTCAATGATATGAGGTATAAGTTAGTAATTAAAAAATTATGAGTTCATTTCCCATCTTCAAAATGTTGTTGAATAAAAAAAAAATTGAAATTGCATTTTTTTTTCATCCATAATTTCGTTGGTTTACCCTAATATATTCATCCATAATTTTAATATGAATAAAATGGACTGAAAATCGTCATCACTCCAAACAAAAAAATCTAAGTTCGAACACAACAATGATTTTGTATAAAACAAAATGTTATTACTTGTTCGATAATTTATGAATTTTTGTTGTTGTAATTAATAAGTCTTTAAATTTTAGGAACTGCTCGAAATAATTTATGACTTTTTAATTTTATGTCTCATAAACATAAAAAGCTTAAAATGTTTATAATAAGCCAAGTAATTGTTTGAGAGAAAACTAAAAGTTAAAAAGCTATTAGATATTAGATATTTCTCAAAAAAAAAAAAAAAACTACTATTAGATATATTTTTTTATAACATACTAAGCATAAAATTTTAAAAATTTAAACACATCAAATTTATAAAGTTTAGTAGACGCGGTCGAAATCATATATATATAAGAACAAGACAAAACAAAAAAGAAAAAAAGAAAAGTTTTTTTTTTTTTTTTTTTTTGAGAGAGAAAAAAAAAAAGAAAAGAGTTAAACCCATAAATACCGTGGTGGTACCAATTTCTATTTTAAGTCAGTTTTAAATAAGTGTAGCATTATAAACAACTGGAAAAATGTTGCAATCTTAGCATATTGATATTACTAGTTTTGTTTGACATTGTCTTAAAAATATTTCAATAACATATAAAATCATTTATAATTATGTTTTATTTTTTTATTGACATTTATGAGATTTTGACAAAATCATTCGATACTTAATTTAACTATTAATAAAACTAATTTAAAAATACAACTATTAATAAAACTAAGGTATGCATAAACAAGTCCTTACCAAGTAATCTTGTTGATAGAAATTTGAAGTTTTCAAAATGTAGATACTTTCTTCTAGAAAATTTTAGGTTCCAAACAAACCCTTGTAAAAAAATTTATTATCTCTCAACTAATTTTAATCTTCAAATAGACAGAAAACTTTTTTTTTAAACATTAGACTAAAATACTCTAAATATATAATATAGTGATCATTCATTTCGTGATTATTGATATATATATATATATTATATATTTATAAGTTTTGGTCTTATCAACTAAAGACATTATACTTACAATATTGTTGAAATTTTGTTCCCTTGTTAAAATCAGGCCAAATATAAATTAGAAAAAAACAAATGAATTTGTTTCAAATCTAATCCCATTAAATTAATATCGCACAATTGTGTAGCCCATAATATATATATAATACATATTGGGGGAGGATCAACGAATACTTATTTTTTAAATCGAATCTATGACGTTGGTGTTGAACTAGTTTACAATCTAATAATGAAATCATTACGTCATTCATCCATTTGGTTAATAATTATTTATTTTTTTATTGAAGAAGAAAATAGTTAATTTTAATCATTTTTAAATCACAAATATTAAAATTAGAATGAAGTGGATGAGAGTAGGGGTGTGTTTGTTTTTTGGATATGAGAAGTGGTTGATAGCCACTCTTAAAAAACCTCCCGTTTATTTTATTTTTTTGTAGTAAACAAACATTCTTAACTATTTTTAACCACTCTTCAACTTATTTATCAAATTTCGTATTAAACTTTATTAAATTTCACATCAAATTTATTACTCAACCACTATTAACCCCAATCTCCATCTCCAAATAAGTGGTTGATTATTCCAATACTATTAACCTCAATCATTAAACGAGTAGTTAACTTCTCCAAATTACTAATAACTCTTTTCTGCAAAAAAAATCAAACACGCCCCGAGTCGTCGGCGACTTGGAAAAGGACAGTGGGACCCGCAAGAGACTGTGACTTTTTTTTTGTTTTTTTTTTTTAATAAAACGATAGTGACTTTTAACCTCTTTTTCCTTGAAGCCACCATATACCACGTCACCCGACTGACGAAAGAGTCCCCCAATATTCTTTTCTTAAATAATTTTATACTTAAAAAAATTAAAATACAAAAAGCTTTAACACCTGGGCCCACTTTTCATCACGTCAGCTTCCCTCCATTCATTTTGTACTCTCTGGTTTCTTTCTTCCTCTCTAAGAAATATTGTTCTTATGCTTGACTGCCGCATTAGTCCTCCTTTTATTTTTTTTATTTTTTATTTTTTCTGAGATCCCCTTTTATTAAATTATAGTCTAAATATAATTCCTCATCTTTCAATGTTTAATTATTTTTTATTTTAACAACATATCTTTTAATGTTTAATTATTTTTTTTATTTTAACAACATATTTTTCAATGTTTAATTATTTTTTATTTTAACTTGTATAAATGTGACTCAGGGGTGTTCGTTTGTTTAATTTAGGTAGAATTCAAAATAAATATTTCCTAACAATTCATAATTATTATAATTATTCAAAATAACTCATCATTTATAATCATTGATTTGTAATCATTTATTTCAAATCAATCAAATTAACTTATTTTTAATCGTTCTTTTTAAATTATTCATTTTAAATCCACATCCAAATAAGTTATTGTCTTTAACTCGTCTACACAAAAGACACATCAAAACGAGTTTTTTGTTGCAACTCTTAATTTCTAACTACTCAAAATAACTTCTCAAACTAATTTTGTTCTCAAGGGGTAGTCCAGCCGATTGAGGGAAGGAAACAAAACATGCTTCCTTTAAGAGATTATTGGTTCGAGGCCGCTAAAAAATGACAACTAATATATTAAATTATAAATATTTATTAATATTAATATTATAAAAAAAAAATGTGACAATAATAGTTAATACCAAAGACAACATTTTTTTTAAGCGATCGTATGTATTATAATTTTTTTAGATTGGACTAGTTTTTGTAAGTTTTCCCCCTTTGGTTTTATTTAAGGTTGCCCTTCTTTATATATAATTAAATATAAAACTAAAGGTCGCATTTTTTTTCCCTCCGAGCCATTATTAACATTATGACACCGAGCCCTTGTTGAAGCCCAGACTATTGAATCCGCTTTATTTTCGGAACCAACAATTAAGAATTGTTATTTCTTAAAAACGAAATTGAATTCTTCACTAGCAAAATGTAGACTGTAGAGTAACCTCTATGCTGTAAACTTCATCTCAAAGGATCAACCATCCAACAACTAAGAACACTACTTATTTCTCATCTCAACAGATCTTTGCATCAAATACTAGTAAGTTAATAATTCCATGAGCTTCATCTGCAAATGACATATAGTAAATCTATGGATGAGCTTATTAGGGGTAAGCACAGACTTATTTGGAAGAGAATAGATATTTGCTGCATTGAGTGAGGGTAGACATCATATTACAGTACAAAAACAAGCTGGTTTAGAATCTCAATTAAAAAATAAAAACAAAAACAAAAAAAAAACAACAACAACATTTTTGCAGATCAAGATTGGTTCAAGTTGCAGCTTTACTCTTCTAAATTTACTCTTCTAAATTCACTGATCTGCTCCTAGACTATGGAGCCATGATAAACAAAATTAGATGTCGCCTAAGAAATTAATCTCTACAACCACTTTGAACCTGAGACCTCGAGAGAAACATATACCCAAAACCCAAGAGCTCCACCACTGCACTGCCCTGCGGGGACAGAGGAGGCGCAAGAGATTGAAAGTCAAATAAAAAAAAAAAAAACGAAGATTACGATGAAGCATATGTAAATTAGTAGAGAAGTAAAATTACTGGAGGCTATTGGTGATTTCAGATGGGGGATGTCTGAGAAAATAAGGGGGAAAATTATAAAACCTCGTTCATTTAAGTGAATAATCCTGTGCTTCTCATTTTCCAGGTTTCAAAATCTGAAAAACTGAAACAGTCTGACATGTCTAATCAGAAAATGTCCCTTTCTAAGATAGAAAGGCTGAACTTTCTTTTCAAACATAAGCCCATCACACATCTCAATAGTTAAGATAAAAAACATGAATCTACCTTATCCAATATATTTGGAAACACAAAATTGAATCCAAACACAGGCCCTTACATTCCTGTCTTCTACTTGATTAATGCAATACAGGTAACTAAAATCCAGTAAGCCTTTGTCATATCAGGTAATCCAGAGCTTACTCTTGACACATTTCTAAAAGAAAAAACTAACAATTTGCATGTACACCAATAACTAGCACTTACCTTTATAAATCCCAGTGCATAGAAGCGACTACATCCAACAAGAGTGTATCAGGGACACTTGCCAGTTTATGCAGTGAAACCCATTTTCGAAGTACACAAGGGCTGCTGCTTCTTCCAACGGTACGCCGCATCAAGGATTTGTAGTATGTGTTCCTTTCGGAAACAAGGGGTCAAGAACCCCTGTGAGGGGCAGTGCATACAATTTTATGATTACCAATCACATCGGACGACTCCATCGAACCAAGAGTTATCAGAACTGGCCAGTTTCTGCAGAAAATGCCGCTTTCAAAGTACACAAGCAAGAACCCCTGTGAGGGGCAGAAGTTAAAGAAAGAAAGGGCAAATTAATTATCAACTTTTTGCTTCTTCCAACGATATGCAGCTTCAAGGATCTTGAGATTGGTAGTTTGTGTTTCTTCGGGGAACAAGAAATCTATGTATTCCTCGAACCTGCCAAAGAATTTTTTCTAACATGAGCAACAAGATATCTCAAAAAAGTCATCTCAAATGGATAGTAAAAATTAGCAGCATAATGCTTCCGAACTGTGCAAACAAATAGCTTTTAGGTGGATGAATGGAAAAAAATTGAAATACATAGATGATAACCCTTTTCTTTTTTATGATGACTTGGAATGAAAAACAATTCAAGACTACAATATTGTACCACCAAATTTAAAAGTATTAAGAACGAAATAGCAATTGATGCATGACATGAACATTGAGTTAACCACATACCCAGCCGGACCATCCTCTGTATCAATTTGACGCCTCTTCTTAAGTTTCTTTGGAAGCTTAGGTTGCACTAAGCCAACATCACCAAGTTCACCAAAACTCGCCTCCATATTCAACCATTCCTCGAGGAGCTTAGCTCTATCCTCTTTCAACTCCGGTGCCGAATTTCGGTAGTAAGTGATAGCCTTTTCGAAGACCCCTGAAAGATGAAACTGTCAGTCTTCATTCTACTTAAGGGATGACTTAGCTATACTAATGAACTTTAAAGAATAAAAAAAAAGTATCGAATTTTCTTACTTCTAGCATGTTGAATGCATTGCTGCTTCCATGCATGAAGGTATTCCTGTACACTGTGTTCTGGTAATTCTGAAATTTGACTGTCGTCCTCCATAGCCGATGCCTCAAACTTGGCATAACTGATCCAAACTTTCAAGTGTTTTGTTCTATCTAGAAGTCTCTCATAGAGCTCTCGAGTTCTTTCAAATTCATGCTCTGATATTTCAAAATCAATATAGGCCTACACATTAACAATAAAAATAGAATTATTTCTTTTAACAAAATGTAAAATAAAAGGAAAAGAAACAGACTTTGAATTCCACTTAGGAAATTTTATAGCAACCCCAACAGTACATACACCGGTCTCTTGAAGTTCGACATGACGAAAGCCTTCAGGGTAAGAAATATATTAATATCATACACTTCCAATCTTTTTAATCTACTTAACAGCTCTTCGTAAATCATACATCAGGACACTGTTTTCAAGGCATATATATACATTACATTTTTAATGATAATAGTACTTAATAGCTTCAAGTTCGTAGACCTTAAAGTAATTCATGCACCCATCCTGAACGTTGAATTGGTGATAAACCTTCGATGTCTAACTGGCAATAGCATGTAAAATAGGGTCCCTCCGTATGTAACAGAAGAGAGTTGCAGATGTTCAAATACCCACACTTCCGATAATAAATAAAAATGACCAATCTTAACAAATATGCCATTTGTACAATGAAGATAAAAAAAAATAACAGTTTTTTTTTTATTTAGGGAGAAGAAAAATAGTAGTTGCTCCAACAAAACTGAGCAAAATAAACAATGCAAGAAATATAAGTAGTCCAAATTCAGAATGAATGGGCAAACAGATCAAAGAAGTGTGGTATGGAAAAAATTAAATATTTTTTTTAAATATCCAGGAGTCTCCTAGCCAACTTACGCACACATTGACTATTATTACGGGACAAATAATATGTGACCCCACAACATTTAGTTGTCAAGAGAAATTAGCACGAAATTAATTCTTAGATAGAACCATGGGTTAAACATATAACCTCACTGACCACTGGTCAATCCATTATGGTTAAAAAAATGAAGAAACTAGGCAAACATATCTAAATGATTGATCAAAAAAGCAATAAGAACAAAATGACATTCAAGAAAAAAATGGCCACACACACTAAATGGAACCTTCAATGAAATAAATATTTCCAAAATTACCTTCCACAACAACTCTGGCATATCAAGTGCAGGTTGTGCAATTGCAAGCTCAAATATAGACCTAGCTCGTTCAGTTTCACACAGAGATCTCTCCAACTCTGCATACTTGCTCCATGCATAACAATTTTCAGGCGACCACACAAGGTACTTTTCGTACAATTTACGGCATCGCTCTATATTTCCTAGCTGCAGTTCTATCTCGATATACTTCTTAAATATCTGTCATTAAATAAAATAATAAAAATGAACTCTTTTTTGTACGAAAATAATAAAATGAACTCTCCAACAAATGAGAATGTTTCAAAGAAGAAAAGAGAAAAAAGAAAATCTATACTTTACCTTATCTTTGGGAGCTCTCCCAATTGCATTGCCTAGTATTTGTCGAGCACCTTTTAGATTCAATTGTCGTATTTCAAACTGTGCAGCTAATAGCCATATCTTGGCAAATGAAAACTTCCCATGAGGAATCAAATTTAGACACTCCCTGACAAAATTTATATTGAATATGAAAAAACTTTTCTATATATGTGTAACATGCATTGATGATTATCAAGATGTAATGTTTTACCAACTGATTCTAGGTTAAAATGTTTTACCAACTGATTCTAGGTTAAAATGTTTTACCAACTGATTCTAGGTTAAAATGTTTTACAAACTGATTCTAGGTTAAAATGTTTTACCAACTGATTCTAGATTAATATTAACTTCCAATTTATCATAGGGACCAATTTTGAACTTTTTTAAAGTACATGGATTAAAATTAGAAATATGAAAGGTCACAAACCAAAATGAAACAAACTCCAAATTACAGGGACCAAAATTGTATTTAGGGTAATATATTGTGCATTCCGATGCTTTTCTTTTTCCTTTTTTTTCTTGGATACCAGACAAGCACATTTCATTCAAGAAGAATGTGACCTCAGATGCTTAAAACATTATAGTGTTTAATGTGTGTCTGATAGAATCTACCAACTTTATAAGAAATCTCTAGAGAGAATCTCCCGTAGAGCCAAAAGTTACAAACTAACACA
>JBBMKA010048029.1:0-19995 GCA_037833695.1 Sechiopsis laciniata
GAGAATACTTATCTTGAACGATCTTTCATGAGATGAATGAGCATTGAAATTCAAAACTAGAAGAGAAGAATACCCAAGTCGATCAGCCATGGCTTCAAAGAAAGAGAGACATTCAACAAAACTGAAGAAATGAAATACAGAAGAGATTCGGAGCTTAGGGTTCTTCGCATTCCTCACTGATGCGTTGTCAACTTGTAAGCTAAATGGAATTGGCACGTTTTTCACCAGCTGGTTGGTCTTGTAAGTGGGCTTGAAAGTATTTGGGCCTGAAATAGAAGTTAACACCCAGAAAAAACATTTTTCCTTATTTCTTTTTTCCTTCATTTAATCATTAATCAATTATTTCTCTCTCCTTACATTTTAATTCTCTCACCTCACCCCTCCAGCGTGTTTATCACCAAACCCATTTCATACTTCTCCAATTTAAGCCAAATATTCATTTTTTAAAAACAAATTTCAAAGAATAAATTCATAATGAAAGAAAACACGTTTTTTTTTTTTTTTTGAAAAGAAGAAAACACATTTTGTAAACATAGAAACAAATGAATTTAAAGAATATGTTCATAATAACTGGCCCTTCACTGCGAAAATTCATCATACAGATGGTAGGCTTCAAGAATTGAGGCACCCGGTAAAGTCAGAACATTCTTAACTAAAGCCTTAATTGCTTCCTCTGCAGTTCAGAATCTATGAACTATCGATTCGATTTTCCCCTAAATTTCTAGCGACAGAGAACTCGAATTGGGGTAATTTTATTTTCTAATCCCAATAGATCTGTGTGCTTTGGCCGTCAAAGCAAATGTATCCTTCGCTAGCTTCTAGAGGGATTATTCGCCTACCCGCCGCCAGGTACCGAATCAGAGCACCGGGAGCGGCGGATTGAGATTCCGGCAAAATGGGTTTGACGGCATTGGGAAGAAGATTGGAAGTTGAAGGTGGAATAGTGACGAAAGAAAAACTGATCACAGTAGACTTCAAAAACTATGTTTTCATCATATTCTTTAAATTCATTTGTTTCTATGTTTACAAAATGTGTTTTCTTCATTTCAAAAAAAAAAAAGTAAAAAAATAAAATAAAATGTGTTTTCTTTCATTATGAATTTAATCTTTGAAATTTGTTTTTAAATGATTAGTATTTGGCTTAAATCGGAGAAGAATAAAATGGGTTTGGGGATAAACACGCTGGAGAGGATGAAGAGAGCATGAGGTGAGCGAATTAAAATGGAAGGAGAGAGAAATAATTAATTAATGATTAAATGAAGGAAAATGTTAGAATTTTTGACAAAATATTAGGAGGAAGATTTTCTACATTGGAAAGATTCAAGGAAACATAAAAGTTCAAGGAATCGGAAAGGTTCAATGAATCAGAAAGGTTCAAGGAATCAAAAAGTTAAAAGGTAGTGGTGTACTCCAAGTACTATAAAAGGAGCATAAGGCCTTGGTTTTAAAGCATTCCAGTCAGAAACACTTTAAGCTTGATGTACTGACTCTAGTTAAATTCCTTTTGTATTCTCTTATAGAAAGTGGGGCAAAGAGTGTGAGTAGTATAAGCTTTGAAGAAAGTGTTTTTTTTGTAATTGGAGTCGAAGAGAGAATTCTGTGTGATTGTAGTAATATTTCACATAGTGGAAGTTCTTTCTGTCCGTGGTTTTTTTTTCTCCGGTTTGGAGTTTTTCCACGTAAATTCTTGTGTTCTCTTTTATTGTTTTTCCTTTTAATTTTTCATTTATTTTCTGCTTATTCCTGCAGTAATTAGGGAAGATTTTTTCGCAAAAAAAATAAATAAGAAACAATGTTAATGTTTTTTCGTGGGTCCCACTGACATTTTCCTTCTTAACCACTATAGTCCAAACAATCAACCCTCTTTTTGCCATAAATTTGAAAAATACCCTTTTTTTTATTATTTTTTAAACTACATCACTTTCTTAAATTGCCCGGAAATTTCCCCAGAATTGCATTAGTTATTAGTTTATTTCAATTTACCTGTCGAAAAAAAAAAAGAAAAGAAAAACTTAGCTCAATTAACTTAAAGTGTAAATGTGTAAAAGTTTTTATTTACTGATTGTTGGGGACACTAGTTGCAGGTGTGCAGGGGAATGGGGAGGGTTTAATCTCGAATTGAAAACTCGTGTTCTTTAAGCTCTAAAATATGTCAAATTGCTAGTACATTGATCTATGTTCAAACATGACCATAAATTAATTACTTTCCATAAGAATTGTATAATTCCTAATTGGACAAACAACACAAGCATTATGCACAAGAGTATAGTTCAATTAATATAAAATTTGTGGTTATGACAAAAAAGTAATGAGTTCGAATTTTTCATCCCGATTATTGTTAAACTAAAAAGAACAACTAAGGCATTTTTTTTAAAATACAAACAATATTGGATATATTGATTCTACATTGTTTAAATTTTCCTTTGTATAAATCAATTCCAACTAATTTTGTTACTTGGCTTATAGCCGTTAAACTTGAAGTGTATTTAAACCCCTTCCATTTCGATAATAATATAGAAAATATTTCTTCTCTCATTAATTTTGAGCTTGGTATTAGAGTAGGTGCATGTCTGACGACCTCCTCTTTTCTTTTCCCTACCACATTTAGTACTCGTTCCTTTTTCTTTAGTCTTTCAAACTTCGTTCGAGTTTTTGGCCATCTTCTTCAGAAATATTTATGCAAAAAATCGATGGCGAACTGTTGATTTACCCTAAAATCACTGTGATTGATTATTTCCTAACGTAATTTTATTCTTCTTTCCATATGTACATTTTACCATTGGATAATCCTTCCCATTTGTATAGTTCTTGCCTTATCTAACCTAGGGTTTTTCCCTATTTAAGAAAGGCCTTGTAAACCTTCAAAAAATCAATGAGAAATATAGAATCTCAATTCTCTTCATAAAAAAAACATGGTATCAGAGCTTTCGTACAAAGATTCCTGTACAAACCTTTTTAAAAAAAGCCCTATACAACCCTCTACAAAAAGATGCACCTAATACAAGATTTTTCGAGGAGATTCTAGAAGAAATCCCTTGCTGCTGCTCTATCTTCCTCAGTGAAGATTTTCGAAAACTATCTGTAGTTTTGTGTCGAAACTTTCAGCGCTCAAATCTGCAGCTTTCCATCATAAAATTGCCCAATTCGAAAGAGGTTTTTTGTTACGTGATCCAGAGAACCCACTTGTTCGCCACCCACTTTGATTGTGACCAGCGAGAACTCGTAACTCGTAACCCGCAACCCACGACCTTTGGTGTTCAGGTTCCTCCTTCCATTTTATTGTGGGCCTTTTGTCGCTTTTTTAATCTGTGGGCCTTTATTTCCTTTTCATTTTAGAGCTTAGAACTAATTTTTATTTGGGCTAATTAAATATTACAACCCATTAATTATTGGCAAACCTTTTTTAGAAATAGTTATAGCTCATCATTCTTTCCAGCATATACACTTGTTAAGAATATTATTATGTTTGGAGATAAGTCTATAATGGCTAAAACTCCTGATTCTCGTAACCATCCAAATATCCAAATTACTACAATTAGACTTGATGGTGAGAATTTTCTCATTTGGTCCTAAAGTGTTAGACTATATATCTGTGGACAGGAAAAAATTGGCTACATTATTGGAGACAAAAAGATGCCTAATTTGAAGGACCCATTGTATGCTACATGAGATGCAGAAAATTCTATGGTGATGACATGGTTGGTCAACTCTATGAATGAGAGAATATGTCGCAATTATATGTGTTATGCAATGGCAAAGGAATTATAGGATAACATTACTGAAATGTACTCCGACTTAGGGAATCAATCTCAAGTATATGAATTAAAACTCAAGTTAAGAAACATTCATCAAGGTGGAGATTCTGTCACAAACTACATACACTCACTAAAACAGTGTGACAGGACCTGGATCTATTTAATACATATGAATGGAAATCGATTGAAGATCAGACTCAACACAAGAAAAATTGGAGAATGATCGCATATATGATTTCCTTGTTGGCCTAAATGATGAATTTGATGAAGTTCGAAGTCGAGTACTTGGTAAGAATCCTCTTCCATCTATTAATGGAGTCTATTCTAAAGTACGCAGGGAGGAACGTCGTCGACATGTGATGCTCGGAAGAAAACTTGTTAGTACAATTGATAATTCTACAATGATAGTTGATGGAACTGCTAATAAAGCCTCAACTCAGTTCAACAAGCCCGGAGTATGGTGTGATCACTGTAACAGGCCTCGACAAACTCGAAGATCAGTTGGAAAATCCATGGTAAGCCTACAAACTGGAAGAGTTCCAACTAGGAGACAAAAACAATAGCCAACATCATATGACTAGTTAAGTTACTTTATCTACTGCCAATGTTGCTGACTCTGGTTCTCTTAATAAAGAACAAGTTAATCAATTCCTGAAGTTGCTAAAGATCACACCATCTTGTAATCCTAGTGCTTCTTTGGCACAATCAGGTAACTACTCTTTAGAGCTATCTTGTCTTAATTCCTCTCCATGGATTATAGATTTTGGGACATCTGATCATATGACAGCTCATCACAACTTTTTGTCTCATACAACCCTTTATATTCCAATGAAAAAATTAGAATTGCCGATGGTAGCTTCAACTCTATTGCGGGAAGTGGAACAATCTGTTTAAATCAAACTGACTTTAAAATCTATTCTACATGTCCCTAAATTAGCCTGTAACCTATTATCTGTTAGTAAAATTTTCAAAGATGCTAATTGTTATGTTACATTCTTTCCAACTCACTGTACTTTTTAGGATCAGAAGTCAGGGGAGATGATTGGACGTGCTAGAATGTTGGAAGGTCTATACTATTTTGAGGAATTGCCAGTCAATAATAAAGCTTAGGGTTTGAGTTGTGTTAGTTCTGCTTCTATTAAAGAATCTATTTTACTTTGGCATCGAGGCTAGGACATCCAAGTTTTACTTATTTGAAATATTTGTTTCCAGACTTATTTAGAGGAATTGATAGTTTGAAATTTCATTGTGAAGCGTGTATTTTTTCAAAATATCATCGTAGTTCTTACTTACCAAACTATTATAAAGCTTCCAAACCTTTTTATTTAATCCATAGTAATGTTTGGGGCCCTTCCAAAGTTTGAACTCATAGTGGGAAACGATGGTTCCTTACTTTTATTGATGATCATACACGTTTAACCTGGATTTATTTATTACATAAAAAATCTAAGGTTCACGATGTTTTCATTAGATTTTACAATATGGTTGAAAATCAATTTCAAACGAAAATTAGTATTTTGCATACAGATAATGGGACTGAACACTATAATGAACAATTGGATGAATTTTTAAAAATAAGGGAATATCTCATCAATCTACTTGTCGAGATACTCCCCAACAGAATGAAATTGTCGAAAGAAAAAATAGACATGTAATGGAGGTTGCCCGTTCCCTTATGATTTCTGTGCATGTCCCCACCTATTTATGGAGAGATGCAGTTCTTACGGCTGCTTATATCATAAATAGAATGCCGTCGAAAGTGTTGTCTTTTGAAACTCCACTAAATGTTTTCAAAAAAAGCTTTCCCACTGTTCGATTATATTCTAACCTCCCAATTAAATTATTTTGTTGTGTCACGTATGTTCATTTCTCTAGCTTTTCACGGTCGAAACTTGAACCCCGTGCAACCAAATGTATTTTCTTAGGCTATGCGTAAAATAAAAAGGGGTATAGGTGTTTTGACCCTTTGCGTAAAAAATACTTTGAAAGCATGGACGTTACCTTTGTAGAAGATCAATCATATTTTCAAATAAATTTGCTTTAGGGGGAGAATTCTAACCTTGAAGAAAATTTTTGGGAAACTTCTCCACTTCAAATCATTTATCCTACTCCTTATATGCCAAATGCAGAAAATTCTGCTTTAGGGGGAGAAAAACTGATGATTGATCTCCCCAACCATGTCCCTGAGCTTCAAGTTTATACGAGGAGAGCAACTACTCAAATTAGTATGGACCAAACAGTGGACTTGTCGCAACACCAACTAAATTCCCTGACAAATGATATTGAAATATTAGGTAATCATTCTTCCTCTGATCTTGATATTCCCATAGCTCATCGAAAGGGAATTCGTAATTGTACAAAATACCCAATTGCTAATTATCTTTCATACCATAGATTGTCTGATAATCATAGAGCTTTCACCTCTAGGATAACCAACATTGCTATTCCAAGGAACATACAGGAAGCCAAGAATGATTTGAACTGGAACTTAGTAGTTATAGAGGAGATGAATGATTTAAAAGAGAATTGTACATGGGAAATGGTAGAAAAACCAAAGGATAAGAAAACAGTAGGATGTAAATGGGTATTTACTGTCAAATGCAATGCAGATGGTAGTATTGAAAGGTATAAAGCCAAATTAGTTGCAAAAGGATTTACTCAAACTTACAGTATTGACTATCTAGAGACATTTGCTCGAGTTGCAAAGATTAACTAGATTAGAGTTCTTCTCTCTATCGCAGTTAACTCAGATTGGCCTCTCCATCAACTTGACGTAAAAAATGCATTCTTGAATGGTGAACTTGAAGATGAAGTATATATGGATTTACCTCCTAGTTTTAAAGAAACTCTTGGAGCTGATAAAGTATGCAGATTGAAGAAATCTCTATATGGCCTCAAACAATCTCCAAGTGCTTAGTTTAAAAGTTTTGAAAAAGCAGTAACAAGTTATGGTTTCCTCTAGAGTCAAACAGATCATACTATTTTCTACAAACATACAATTAAAAACAAGGTCATGGTTTTAATAGTGTATGTGGATGATATAATCCTCATAGGCAATGATGAGACTGAAATGAGCAATTTAAAAGAAAGACTTGCAAATGAATTCCAAATTAAAGATTTAGGAATTCTGAAGTACTTTATAAGAATGGAATTTGCCAGGTCTAAGCAAGGTATTCTTGTAAATCAAAGGAAATATATTATTGACCTACTTGAAGAGACAGGATTACTTGGATGCAGGACAACAGAAACTCCCATCGAACCAAACCTAAAACTGCAAGCAGCAGTTGAAACAGAGGCAAAAGATAAAGAGAAATACTAGAGGCTCGTAGGTAGGCTGATTTATCTATCTCACACTCGACCAGATATTGCCTTTGCAATTAGTATGGTAAGTTAATTTATGCATGCTCTAGGATCAAATCACTTTGAGGCAGTCTACAAAATCCTAAGATACTTAAAAGGAACTCTAGGAAAAGGTATATTATTTAAAAAACATGATAATCTTAGTATTGAAATTTACACGGATGCAGATTGGGCAAGTAGCACCACAGATAAGAGATCCACATCAGGGTATTGTTCTTTTGCAGGAGGAAATTTGGTTACCTAAAGAAGTAAAAAAGCAAAGTGTTGTAGCAAGAAGCAGTGCCGAAGCAAAATTTAGGGCATTAGCTCATGGCATTTGTGAAGGCATCTGGATAAAAAGACTCTTGGAAGAACTAAAATTTAAGCAGACAACACCTATACGAGTTTATTGTGATAATAAGGCAGCTATCTCCATCGCTCATAACCCAGTTCTTCATGATAGAACAAAACATATTGAAGTTGATAAACATTTTATAAAGGATAAAATTGACATTGGTGTGATCTTCATACCGTACTTACCTGCAACAGATCAAATTGCTGATGTCCTAACTAAAGAACTGCCGAAGTTACAATTTGACAAATTGATTGACAAGCTGGCCATGAAAGACATATTTGCACCAACTTGAGGGGGAGTGTTGATTTACCCTAAAATCACTGTGATTGATTATTTCCTAATGTAATTTTATTCTTCTTTCCATATGTACATTTTACCATTGGATAATCCTTCCCATTTGTATAGTTCTTGCCTTATCTAACCTAGGGTTTTTTCCTATTTAAGAATGGCCTTGTAAATCTTCAAAAAATTAATGAGAAATATAGAATATCAATTCTCTTCATAAAGCAAACAAATACATCATTCCCTAATACTTTTATTCACTTGTTAACCAATATTTGAAATATTGTCTCTAATTAGGTTAGATTCGTCAAACTATGTGCTTTGGAGATTTCAAATTTTGTTCATCTATTAAAAGCTCACATGTTATATAGCTACATCGATGGTACAAATCTGGCACCAAGGAAAAAATCTAAAAAATAAGACGAACTAGAGAAAGAAAATCTGGAGTTTGATCTCTAGTTTGAGAAAAAAAAACAAGTGTTAATTACTCTGCTCTATGCCACGTTATCACAAACGACATTGTCTTTTTTCCATTGGCTGCAAGACCTCAAAAGAATTATGGAAAAACCTAGAGAAAGATTTTCATCTCTACCAGATGAATATTGTCAGCTTGGTATCTAAAGTTCAAGGAATATGCAAGAGATCGAATGAATCATTAGATAGCTACGTTAAAAAAATCAAGAACATCATTCGATGATTAGCAACCGTCAAAGTAAAAATTGATTCAAAAGTAATTGTCACCTCGATGTACAATGTGTTTAAGACATCATTGAAAACTCGCGTTCAACCAGTTTTCTTCGATTAGTTTCACATTCTCTTGAAAAAAGAGAAGTTGTTTACCAAATTACAAGCTAAGAAACACCAATCCTCAATGATCAACACACTGACAATGGCAGCTACACTATATAACAATACTTATGGTGGTTGGTGAGGTTCTACAAGAGGCAGAGGATGTTACAACGACAATGGCAGTGGTCGTATTTCATATCAACGTAATCTGAATAATCCTCAAATAGGTAATTCTTCATTTTCAAGTTCTACCCTTAAATTTATTGAATTCTTATCTCTACTCTACAAAGTAAATTGCCAGATATGTGGCAAATTTGGGCATAATGTCCTTGATTGTTAACATAGGATGAATTTCTCCTATAAAGGCAGGTTGCCATGACTACATCTTCTTCGGATACAGGTAATTCTTTTCTATTACACCTAATACATCTCAACGGGTATCTGGTTGTCTGACTTAGGTTATAA
The DNA here is from genome assembly GCA_037833695.1 of Sechiopsis laciniata. NCBI lineage: Eukaryota > Viridiplantae > Streptophyta > Magnoliopsida > Cucurbitales > Cucurbitaceae > Sechiopsis > Sechiopsis laciniata. The sequence goes on from JBBMKA010048029.1 coordinate 8,986, forward strand.
TGCCCACTTATCAAGTGATTTTGCATACTTTTAATCTTTGTTCGCATATACTGATAAAGATAATGTTTTAGTTGAAAATTGATAGCTTCTGCACATAACTCATCAAAGAAATGGTTTACTTTAAACCCCTTCACAGTCATTTATTTTGTCTAATATGTTAATGGTACCTCATATCTCATCAGATCTGCTCTCTATGCATAAACTATGTGAAGATAATAACCCCATGATAACTTTTTATGCTAATTACTTTGTAATTCAACACAAGTTAACTCTTAAGACAATGTACTATGGACTTAGCAAAAATGGGCTTTATCACATCTATACTACTACTTTTCAACCCCTTCAAGGACATACTGGAATAAAAGGAGATTGGCATGCTAGGCTCAGGCATCCAAGTGATACTTAAACTATGTATGAGAATAATTTGTATTATTTCTTATTCATTCAACTGTGGTAAACATACATATTTATACAAAAGAATTACTAACTAATGTCCCTAATAATAGAATGTAAACTAACCTCTTTAATAATAGAATATAAACCAACTCAATTAAGTTAGAGAAATACAAGAAAAAATACAAGCGATAGAACTAATTAGCTTGATTTTCTACACTCCCCTTTAAGTTGGATGACATATATATTTTGCATGTCGAGCTTTGATATGAATCCAACAAGATTGGATCGATGAACTATTGCAACTTCTTGTTGTGATATCACATATTTTAGTGTAATGATATTAGCCTCGATCATTTTAATAATGAAGTGACAATCGATATCATCATACTTCATTCGATTATGAAGTACCAAATTCTTTGCTATAACTGTCTCAATCTTTAATTCTGTAAGAAGACGTTTGGTGAAATGATTCGATGCAATATATTTTCTAATAATTAGTTCTAAGTATAAGACTTTATTGCTAAAGTCTCATGCTTTGGAATCACATTCTACGCAAGTATACACACTAGAGTGTGCAACAAGTGATAGGTATTTGTTTTATCATTCTCCACAGGGAATTGGTTGGTCAATAATGTTAACTTAAGAGTCAATGTAGAATTAGAAGTCTTGGGGTGTTGGTCGGTGGATTGGTTCCTTAGTCTAGCAAAGTAGTTGATTGAAGCGCAAGTCTTAGTATGAAAAGTGATTAATACAATCTATGATAATTAATGGTAAGAAGTTCAATTCACAATACACTTAACCTAATGTTCCATTCCAAGAATCAATATAGCAAATGCCAAGACTTTCTTGGGAGTTTGGAATTTAAGATAAGTAAGTAAAATATTCTCAGTCAGAGTTTTATAAAGTTTTAACATTCTCAGTAAGAGTTTTGTAAAGCAGAATTGAAAAGCGAGGTATCGGTACAACATTAGTCAAAGTAAGACACAAATAACAAGAAATAAAGCGAAGAAAAAATTTATTTAACAATTTGTAATGAAGCAAAAGTAAAGCGAAGAAAGAGAGAGAGAATGCAAGAAAAACAGAAACTTCCTTTAATTGTCTGCACAATCAGCACTGTCTGAGTCAGAAGAAGAGGCGACTTCAAGGATGTTGGGGAAGGTTGGCATGTGGATGCGAGGGTCAATAAATGCGAGCACGTCGAATAATACAGCATCTCGTTCCTTTGCGTAGGCCAAGTACGCATCTATTTTCTTTGTAAGTTTAATCATGCCATGTTCGAGTTTCCTTATTCCGCAACTTCTTCTTCTAGCCTTACATGCAGCCACCTCAATAGGTCTAGAGGGGCCCACTTTTGCTTCTACTACTGCTACTTTGTACTCAGCTCGAATGTGTTGTATAACTAATTCGTTCGTCGCCGTCATACCTCTTATGTATCCGTCTCTTATTGCTTGGTGTTCTTTTTCTAGCCGCTGAGAGCGATACATTAGATAGTGGTGCACTTCTTCATCTTCCTGCCTTCTTCTATCTGTGCCCCACACCTCCTCTTCTACTATTAGCTTTTTCCCTTCTGCCTCGGGTGTTCAGCAACTTCAGCAACAAGGGGAATCTCAACAGGCCTAGAGGTGCTCGCATTAACATTTACTACCATATCCCGCTCTAAGACTTCCATCAGATGTTCTAAAGTGGCATTGTTGTGATCTTCGTTAGAGCGAGTTAAACCCTCAAAGTAGCCCAAGGATTCTAAACTGTCTATCAATACCTTTGGACAAGGCCATCGTGGGGGCGGATGTGATGGTTCGTTCCTCTCCGGGAACTTTAGAAGGTAACTATTCCTCTTCTCTAGCTTTCAGCTCTAGTTGGGGAGTGACGCACCTCTCTTCAGGAGAGTTCTCTAAGGCTTGATCATCCTCCAATTGAGGGTTGATAGGCGCGCCGATTCTCTATGGCACTGGGAATATGCCACTTGCTTCTCTTCTCTGCGCAAGCAATTTTTTGTAGTCTGTGTCTGCCCAATCGCGAGCTATCCTAGGTGCCATTGCACTGCTATGTGTTTTGCGTGGGGAGGAAGAAGAAAGGTTTAAAGGTTTGTTTCAAAGTTGTTTAGATAAGTGGAAGAGTGTTTTTTAGTTTGAAGGTGACCATTGAGTGCATTGTTAACCGTCAGATGAACAAGTCCTAACTCTATCTGTTCGATATCCAGCCATAATCATGATGATGACTTTATTTTATTTTTAAAATTTCTAAACTCTTGGGAAAATCTGTGTGCTCGGCTAACCAATCAAAGAACTAAAGAATTAAAAAAAAACAAATTCGTATACTACAAATCAAATAAATCAAAAATTGAAACTAACAATTAAAATCCTACTAAACAAAATTCAGACTTCTTAGTCACGTAATTCGAAAAAATTCAAACTATCATGCTTGGAATGGAATTTAAAGTGTACTGATAAGCCTAAACTCCAAGCGCGCGCCTCCTTGGTTATTTGTAAGCCAGGGTTAATGAAGATATCTTGTGTTGGATATCCTCATTCTAATAATGCTTCAACCTCTGGCCATTCATCACAAACTCGTTGCCATATATCTCATTTCTAATCTAGATCGCTCATCTAGGTTTTACCTGCGTAATGCAGAATGGCCCATAACACTTGGATCTAAGCTTTTCGGGGAACAAATGAAGCCACAAGTTAACTAATAAGACTTATTGACTTACCTTATGTTCTAGCTCCAGAGGTAAATGGCACGATTTACCATATACAATTCGTAGGAGACATGTTAAGCTGCATTATAAATGTAGTGCGATAAGCCTACAACAAATCATCCAACCACAAAGACCAGACTGTCCGAGAAGGCATAATGACTTTCTCTAGGATACTCTTGATCTTGTGGTTAGAGACTTCTACTTAGCCATTCGAGTGCGAATAATAGGGGGTTGCAATGCAATGCTTTATAATATATTTCTATAAAACGTGAGCCATCGCTTTATTAATGAAATGCATCCCTCATCACTGATTAACGCTCGCGGCGTCCCGAACCTGGTAAAAATATTCATGTGAAGGAACTTAATGATTGTTTTGGCATCATTAAAAAGGAGTGGCAATTGCCTCGACCCATTTGGACAAATAGTCAACAACAACTAGAATGTACAAATTTTCATGCGAAAAGGAAAATGATCCTAATAGCTCTCAAATATAGCACATTTTAGGCTATTATAGTTTGCATTATTATCAGGATTAAAGGAAATAAGCGGGCGAGAATAGTAAATTACGAGTGAAAACCAATGGAAGTTGCATTCATTCATAATTTAGCATCACAAGAGCAGTTTCGCGATCAATCAAGCAATTAAGAGTGCGCCAATAAAAGAAATCCTGGCGGAAATCAAGAGATCCTGCATTTATGAGGATTTTCCAGCGCACCTCAACTTGCTAGCTAAGTAATTAATCTCTATAAATAGAGAGGAGGAAGCCGAGGTTCAGTGATCTGGTCAGCTGGCCAAAAGCCAATCTCAAGGAAAAACATCTGGTGTTCGTGGGAGCCGATGACAAGGAGACTGCATACTTTACAACTACACCAATTCCAACTTTTATTGTTTTTCTTAGGAGTAGTTATAGCTGTGAAAATTTAGTAGTAGTAATAAAATTGGCTGATTTTGTCTTTCTACTTGTGTTTATTGCTATGTTGCGTTATAGGAGTTTTCGGTGAGAATTCATTTGTAGAATTATATTAGGATTGTAGGTTATTATGTTTTACACTACTGTATTTTTATTTAGTATACATGCGTCGATTAGCTACCCACGCATGTAGCCTGCAGCGAGTTCGGAAGAAGGAACTGCAGGATGATCCAGTATGCTACGTTAGGATTTGGTGAAAAGATTTTCACCATTCGAAGTGTTAAGAATAACCTTACTAACGCTTGCGCTGCCCTAGTTAGTATGGAGATCCAAGCAGAAGCTGGGTCTGCCATAAATCATTAAGTGCAAAAGTACTTATTAGGATAGGAAAGCATGAAACTTGATACCTAGTCCCGCACCCTTAACATCTTCTATAGGTGTCTTCTTATCACTACCCTTACATTCACGTTTACTTATTGTTAGCATCCATGTTTAATCACTGTTAGCATCCATAATCAAAATCCACAACAACTTCAACCCCATTCTTTACTTTATTTGATAACTCTCACATCAATAGTATTAATTATAGACATCAATCCATGTGGAGAACGATAAAATATAAATACTTATCACTTGATGCATTCTGACCGCGTATACTTGCTCGTAAGCGATTCTGAATCATACTTAGCAATAGGTTATGGTCTGAGTTAATAACTATACATTTGTATTAGCACCCGGAATGCCAGTCAAGTTATTGGGGCCGTTGCAAGAGATTGATTAATTAGAATTAGTATTACTAAGGTGAGAGTAGTTTTTATCGATTTAAAGATTGAATACTTGTATTTCAGGGGAACCGAGATTCAAGGCAATACAACCATTAGGGAAAGAAGTCCCAATCACATTATCACAAGAACGAGCATCAAGATGGCATTTCAGCATCAATTCGGTCTACCAGGAGATCGCACCAATATGAGCCATACATGGGAGGCTAGGATTCATGAACCTAAAGGTCCAATGTACAATCATGGGCAATTTTTGGAAGACATTACCATAGAAAAGGAAGAGCAACTAAGACGGAAGCAATGGATGAGAGACAATGGTATCATACCAGAACATCAACAGCCCAATCAAGAGCACAAACAATCTCTGAATATAATCACAAAAGAAAGCGCTGCCAGCAATGTAAGAGCAGAAGAGACATATCTAAGAGCCAACATACTTAATGGGGCATCAGCAGTGGATTTTTTCAGTGAAACTGAACTCTCTTGGGAAGATTTTCAACTAGCCATGATTGAACGAGGAAAAGAGGCTGAGGCATTATAGTGGGCAGTAGAAATAGACAGAGAACAAAGGAGACATTTTCAGCATCTGGAGAAAGCTTGGGCATGGTTCGCCACCCTAGCCACTTCGGAGGCTGATATCATAGAATGTGGAAGAAAGCGAAGAAGGTTCCAATGTTGATACTGAGCAGGCACTGAGTGATGAAAGCCAAAACGAGGATGAACATTGTCAAATAGTTAGCATGGTGAGTAATGAACTTGCAGAGCCAATTATCAGGATCCCGCATCAAACCAACAAGGGAGATGCAGAGTTAACTAGTCCACAGGAAAATAATGCTAGAGCGCTAAACCATGGGCTACTCGCAATAGTACCCATAGTTTTTACGCTATCAGCACTCCATACACAGCAAGAATTGATCAGTCGAGGAAGTGACACATGGGCAGTTTAATTGAGTTCAATTTGATGCTCCGTACCTTATCAACACTGAGAGTGGTAGGAAGTACATGCATTAAGCTGCACGATGGAGAAAAGCAGGAGACAGCTATCAAATATGGCTATGCTCTGAAGATATATAAATGGCCCAAGCAAGGACAAATCGCACCAGACGGAATTAGCACAAGCGTTCCGCCTAGGTCCTGCTCAGCGCATTACTAGAATGTGAAAATCCGGTATTTCTAACTTTGTGCAAAATTTTACAGTAATTTTTAGAATAAGAACTTTTTTCATTTATGCAATTTTCCTTTTCAGTTATTTCCTTAAATTTTTTATTGTATAGTTTTAGAAAGGATTGGTATGACTCTAAAGAAATCTCTAAAGAAAATTTAAAATTTCCTTTTTTGATTATCTCACTCCTTACAATGGATTTCCAAAATCTTTTGAAAAATTATATAAACCCTGTGCAAGGAAGGATCGACCACCACATCCTACTTTTCACCTCAAGAAACCAAAAGCTATGTTTTCAATTTCTTCTCCTACTAATGGTCTCAAGGAGTAAGACATCTGATAAAGGGAAGGAGGAAGAAAGGAGAGGAGATGAATATCCAATTGTTTTAGAATCAAAACTCTACGCTACGCTAGCACAAAAAAGATTTTGGCAGGATCGAGGATGGCTCTGGAAAAGTATTCCACATGCAACACTTGTTGAGATATGCGAGTTAGGCTAGAGCAGCCTAACACTACCTACCATAGATGCAAGACAAGACTGGGTGCAACAATTTTATGAGAATCTGAACAGAGAAAAATAATTTTTCTCGCGTGTAGAAGGTCAAATCATAAATTGCAGATCTGCAGCCTTGAACGAAGTTTTCCAACTTCCTGACGACATTGGGTCAGATTGTCAAAGGCTACTAAAGAAGCCAACTGAAAAGCAATTGCAGGATTGTGTGAAAACTATTGGGAAGGAGGGCGTCAAGTGGAAGAATCAATGGTCGTTTCCAATAGATGGCGTTAATTCAGAATTGCAGGACTGGATTATGTTCATTAAAAATGCGATTATTCCATCAACTAATGTGGAGATAGTCAGTAGGGAGCAGGTACTACTGCTTTATGCAATCAAGATCGGAACACGCAAAAATCTAGGCAAGATAGTAGAAGAGCAAATTCAGCGCTGGGCTTCAGCAAAATGCAGGAAGATGTTTTTCCCGCATACTATCACTAGATTATGTTTGGAGCAAGGTGTTCAACCATAAGCGACTGACAGGATTTTGAAATTACACACTGAGCACATGATGGAAGTGCAGAACGCAAAGTGGCAGGAAAAAGGAAGGCAATATGAGAAATTCTTAAACGAGGATAGTTTGATCAAACAATTTGAAGCACTATTCTCCCACTCGCAAGGCTTTTGGGAATATGTGAATAAAATAGATGAAATAATATTTGAGGCAGCCACAACACTAAAAGAATACTCCGAATGGCCAGAATTTCTAAAACAAATACTCAGTTCTGAGCAAGGTAAGAGCAATATAGGCGGCAACACAAACACTTAGATGGAAGTCCCATCTCTCTTACTTATTTTAAGCATTTTTTTTTCCTTCAGCATGCATTGCATTCGTAGTCGCAATTTTAATTTTATAGGATCATGCATTTCATTTATTAGAATGCAATTTGTTCTATTTCCTTTATAATTAATTTTATAAAATCAACAATTTCCCTTTGAAAGATTAAGTTAGCATTATTATTGCAAATTTAAGTTTTAGTAGAGAACTCCCTTTCAATTAGAAGAATTCTTAAATTCTCCTACATCCAATCCTAACATTAGAATAGTCCCTATCATGAACGACAGAAAGATCCAAAATTCACAAGACATTTTAGAGCTTGAGATAGAGTATCGCAATCACAGAAATAGCTAAGTTAGGGGGAACTAAGCCTCGCCTTCATTGAGGACAATGAAGCCTTTAAGTTTGGGGGTAAGGGAAGCCCGAGGAATGAATGCTGAAAAGCAAGAGCGATCGAGAGCAGCTTGCATAAAAAAATAAAAAAAATAAAAATTTTTTTTTTTTGAAAAATAAAGATCAAAACATTCTGGGAAAAATTAAGGGATTAAGCGGGAATAAGTCAAAGGACTTCCATTACTCCACTATCCACTATTAGCACAAGTTAAAACTTTTCATTGCTTAAATGGGACGTTTTATGCTCAAACGGAACATTTTAAGAACTACGGATTGTGGATATGAGTACAACCTAATAGGAATGCGACAAACATAAGCCTCGAAGGATCAAGGAACCTAATTAGCAGCATTGGCAGAATGTTTTAGGCAAACTTAGTTGTAGAAGTGATTGTGTATAATAGATTGGGTAATGAGAAATAATTGTGCTGAGGAACGATCTATCAGTCATGGTAGGGAGGATTTTAAGGCAAAACCTGATTCTTTGGGAAAGTTTGAAACTGAAAAGAGAAAGAAGTTTTATGCTAAGATTATGAAATTCGATAAGAACTGCTTGGTTAAGCTCGAAAGGAGGAAAAGCTGATTAAACAAGAATGCCTAACTAATAGACTATGTATTACTTGGGACAAGCAATGATTTAAGTTTGGGGGTTTGATAGCTCTTAAATAGAGCACATTTTAGGATATTATAGTTTGCATTATTCTAAAAATTAAGGAAATAAGCGAGCGAGAATAGTAAATTGCGAGTAAAAACCAATGGAAGTTGCATTAATTCATAATTTAGCATCACAAGCGCAGCTTGGCGACTTAAGTACAAATATTGAATAAAATGCGCTAAAATATTATGCAATGCAGGAATACGCAAAACGTTTACGCGGGAAGGACGTATCATTGCGGACGGCGATCCACTTAGCAGAATCACGCATTTACAAGAAAGTCGTGTTCGAAGAATCACCCTAATAAGGAAACAAACAGAGAATCAATCAAATAATTAAGAGTGCGTCAATCAAAGAAATCCTGGAAAAAATCAAGAGATTTTTCATTTATCAAGATTTTCCAGCTCACCTTAACTTGCTAGCAAAGTAATTCATCTCTATTGGCTGTTGGTACTGAGTTTCCTTGTGTGCAATGTTTACACACTCGTGCAAGTATACGCGATATGTAGTAAGTAGTAAGTAAATTATCGATCTCCGTAGGTACTGTGATTTATCCAAGAAAAAATTTTAGAATTGAATAATAAGTAAACACATATATGATGTGATATTTGGGTTGAATGGTAATATAAAAGATAAACAATAGTAAAATAGATTGAGAGAGATAAGGTTAAGCTAGGATACTCATGGAAAGTGATAGCAATGTGTTACGAAGAAACGTGCGGTAAGGGATAACTGACATACTACGCCTTACAAACTTCCACTTCTGCTTTCAATCGCATCAAGTCCGACTTTCACCGTAACTTGATGTAATGTTTAACCGGTGCTACGTATGTAGTACTTATGCGTTTATTCCTAAACTCTGATTCAAAAATTTAAAGACTTAATTCTAACCTACCGAACATGCAAATAGATTTAGGTTATTTCCTCTTCTGATTTATAACCTATTACCGTGTGTGGATGGTCAGTCGACACTTACTGTTAAGATTAAGCTCCTAAATAACATGCATCAATTACACCTTTCCTATTCCTTCTTAACACATGCTACAAACTATTCCACTTTTTCCTAGCGTTGCCTCAAGAAAATTTGTTCATCATACAAATAAACAACACTGATAACGACATAGAAAACATGCTGAAATCGTATTACTAAATGAAATAATAAAATAATAAAAATCTCGGTTCTCGTTTTTCCAACCTCTCTCTCTAATCCTATTACAGATATCGCCTTTCATAGGCTCCTTCATCGACTCTCAGAATATTATAGAATAGGCACAAATCAATCAACTCGACATTTTTCCTTGTATAAACTTGTCAATTGAGTTTTTATTTGTCTAAGACGAGAATCTCTTGATTTCAGCAATCTGTCTTGTAATTGTCTGGTAAGTCAACTTCTTGCTCCCAATTGATTCTTTCCTTATTTTGCTTGAAGTGCGTTGGCAATTCTCGAGCATAATTGCTTGCATTCGTGTGTCTCAAATCTCAACTCTGCATTACGCCTCAAGCACCAATTCCTGCAAAATAGTTTGTCAGCATAAGCCTTGCTAAGTACTTGTTAAGTGTATTAATTCATTCATTTTAAACAGTATAATTCATATCTCGCAATTTATTCCCCTAATGTGTAAGCATTAGCATATTACATCTTTTCCTCTTTATTTTAACCTCATTCGCATCAAATCTTAATTGATAACCTCAAACAATAATCTAAAATTATCCTGAATTCTGACTCTATTTAAGAGTCATCAAACCCCCAAAATTGAATCATTGCTCATCTCGAGCGATGCTAATATAGGTGTAATAACTGCTAAAAGTAACTACTAATCACAATGCTATGTTTTTCCTCTTGTTTACAAAAATATTTTTTAGTACAATGGCCTTAATATGCCAGATGCTTAATCATCCCAATTCATCTTTCACTAAAGTCCCTTCAATCTCATCTTAGTCCTTCTCCTCTATGCCCTTAGCTCGGCGCACAACTTTCTCTACTCTAATGCACTTCAATCAAACCCCTTTTTGATTATTTAAGTTTGGTCAAAACATTCTGTTCGGGGCTTATTTATTTGGGTCCCTTTTGGTAAATTTTTCTGCATGCCCGCTATTTTTAAATCATTAGCATGGTCAGCAGACTACTCAAAATACCCGTGGCTATTCGCTCTTTTGCCATTTCACTTTTATCCAGAATGTCTTGATTGATTTTTAAAACAAAAAAATTTAGCAAACAAATACACATTCTCATATCATTCGCATAACACTCTACTACTTGCTCTCACCCCCAAACTTAAGGTTTTCACTGTCTCCAATGAAGTTTATGCAAAGTTCCCCCAAACTTAATTGAATCTAAGGTTTTTAAAATCTATGCTGTGAGCTAATCGATTTCCTCCCAAAGAATTGTACTACGCTCTAAAATTAAAAAGGATCTGTCCTAAGGTGATGTCGTTAGGATACTAGCAATTGAGGTCCCAGAACAGATTAAATTCCAGCGCGTCATAGGCAATGCTTTGACATGCGGAATTAAACTAGATTCTAACTCAGCATTGGTCAAAACAATAAAATTGTAACGGCCCAGTTTTCCTTTTCGGTTCCCCAGGTTTCTTCGCTTGCTGATTCGGTGGTTGGTGGGGCCGTTAGGGCAGTTTGTGCTTCCAGGGGTATTTTGGTAATTTGGCCTTCAGGGGTAGTCTCGTAATTT
>JBBMKA010048050.1:0-19994 GCA_037833695.1 Sechiopsis laciniata
ATATATATATATATATATATATATATATATATATATATATAAAGGACAAAACAAAAAAGGAAAAAGGTACAGAAGAAAGAAGGGGATAAATGACTTGGGGGGCCATAACCACTGAGCCACCAAAACTCTTACAAGTTATATTGAAAATTGTATGTATATATAAACATTTTGATTTATTTTGGCCCCCTAGTCTCAACATCGGTCCGCCCCTGACTACAAAGTATAGAGAAAGTAATACTTACTAGTCTCTAGAAAAAGAGTTTCAGAAATAAAAACTCCCATGCCAGCCAAAAAAAAAATGCTTGCGACTTCCGCTCCTTTTTGTGCCTAGATGATTGTACTTTTGTATCATATATTAGAATCTAGATATCACAGATCATATGATAGAAGCCAAGGAAATAAGGAAGATAACAAGAGAAAGTAGTGTTACTTTCACATTCTAACATTTATAACCTGACTACTGCTATGTAGTTTGACATTCCCTTTTTATACTGCAACTTCGTTTTGTACGAACTTGAAACTTGAGGTTTACCACTTTCTTCTAAGAGATGTAATTTACCAATTCCATTAAAATGTACCTGCGACAATATCCTCAATATAGTTCTGTTGCTTACCCAAACTGCCAAGACCAATTATCTAGTTTCAGTCACCTTCCTGTAAATGAGTACGTGCATTAACAACAAATAAACGAAACATTTTACTCAGATGGATATGATCATTCTGACTATGGATTGTATTAGAACTATAATCTAATGCAAAGTAAATTTCAACTCCCCCTTTACAGCCACAAATATAAACTTATGAGGGAAGGCGACAAGGTGGAGATCCCTTTATGACTCCAATAAATAAACAATGTGCAATTGTATATCAAAATAAAGGAAAAGAACTCTGGACTTGATTATCTTGAGTAGCAATTGTGGTAAGCAATAAGCAAAAGACTAAGCTTGAGAAATTGTCACGGAGTAGAGAGTTCAAAACCTTTCCTTTTAAGACAGCTGACTTTTGTTCACCTTAACTTGCTATATACAAGCTTTAATCTTCAATATGGCAAATCCACAACTGCACTTCTTCATCCTCTACTCTGTTTTCTTCTCTTTCTTTTCATTCCTCTTCTGGTATAGAGCTATCTGACTCAAAATGGTACCATTTGTTGCAATAGAAAGAGCTGATCCCAAGAGAACTTTGACAAGATTTAAGAACCACAGTGAGTCAAAATGAATAAACTAGGAAAAGAACTTGAATGGATTATACTAACAACAAGAAAAAAAATCGAAAGGTTACTTATAAAACAAGAGAGTGTCGATTGAGGCAAGTTCTCAATGACCCAGAGGAATGTCGTGTTATGTTTACAGATGAACACAATGCTTGCATAGGCAGACTTGATTTATGCATATTTACGGACCAAAAAAATATTTAATTTTTCCCATCAAGTTCATAATTTTCAAGTAATGTAACTCATGAGTACAAAAAAGTTGATGGTTGCCAATAAAATCAGAATAAGTGTTTAAAGATTCGACCCAGAAAATCCCAAAACTTCCTGCATTTTACACGATCATTGTTTTGGAGAACTAATACCTTCGGATTAAAGAGTTAATACCTACAACTTGTTACTTAGTAGATGTTCCTTCGACTTTTTCTTGAACCCAAACTCTTTATAATGACGTTATCACTGAAACTTCTACCTAAAGGTCCCAATCAATTTAAGAGAAAAGAAAAAAAGAAAAAAAAAAAATGATACCACTGCTAGGTGCTTTTTCTTGAACGCTGGTGAAAACTCTCACTGCAAAAGAAAAATGGAACAAACCTTGATTTCGTCACGAGAAAACTAATGTAACTGACTAAATTTCATTACCCAACCATCTTACCCATAGAACCTCCAAAGTTCATAAAGCATGTTAAAAAGCTAAGCTCCCCAGTACTTTTGTTCTGTAAAGAGAAGATTATTTTTTGAATGAGAACTTTCATTAAAGAGAGTTCAAAATAAAATAAAGTTAAGACAAGGTATCAAGCCAAAGAAAAGATTATTTATAAACAATACAGGTAGCATACTGGAAAGTATGTCAGCACAAAAAGAGCAAAGACACAGATAGGTGGCAGAAGAAATAAGCCTAGACACAACAAAGTTGTAATTTATATTATTGTCACTTTCAGCAGGTGTAAACCTTTCTCAAGTCTAACCAGTTCTCACTTCTCAAACAAGGGAAAAGAGAACTCTCACTTGAACTGCCATTTGATAAAATGACAACAGCAGGTTTTGAAATTACAAGGAAATTACAAGGTTCAGTTTCAAATCACTGTCCTAATATTTTCATTAGAGATGAGAATATGAAAATGGTACGGAGATTGTCCAATATCATTTAACCTTTTTTTCTGCTGGAACAAAATCAATACACTATAGAACTTACTATATCAATTGATTCCTCAAGGCAAGTTTTATTTAAGTTATAGTAAGAAAATGGCTCTCCCCCTTACCAAGCCTCACCCCCTCCGACCACTCCACCCCCTCTTCTAATGATTTTTCCGTTTAAGAAGCCATGGTCAGCCCCTTATATATACATATAAAATTGACCGGAAGTCTTTTTCTATTGATACTGATTCTGAAAGACCGTCTTTCTTCAGAATCTTTGAGGTAACAGTCGATAGAAGAAAACAGATGAAGCTACCTATTTGGTTGAGAAATTATCTACCAGGAAGGGATATTGTGTTGAACTTACCATGTTGGGAAACAATGGAAGACACAACCGAGTACTTATACCCATTGGTATTGAAAGAGAGGGATGGAGATGCATTACTAACTCCTTCATTAACTCCTCCGCTTCCTCAAAGAATGCTCTGACTCTTAAACCTGTCACCATCAAGAGACAAAGGCTTTACAAGAAACCATTGAATGCTTCACCGGTAAATGGGACTGAAGGACTCTCTCTCTCTCGAGTACTAAAGCAGAAAATCGAAGTTTGGCTCCCATGCACCTTCAAACTTTGGTTATTAGGCGGAGGAAGCACTTTCATGACAGCTGGATAGACATCACAACAACTCTTCAATAAGAGTTCTCTTTCTTTACATTGGTCAGTTCCCTACAACCTGACTTAGAGCTCAATTATCATGCGCAGAGGAACGATTGATTGAAAAGCTCACCAGTTCAAAAGATTGGCAAAAGATGTGACCTTTCTCTCTTAGATTTCACCTATGGAACCCGTCCCTCGTTTATGAAAATCAAAAGGTACCCGTTATGATGACTACATTAAGATCAGGAATCTCCCCATAGACCTTTGGTCTTCGGAACTTTTCAAAATGATTGGTGATCTTTGCAGGGACTACATTGAGACTGCTAGTCTGCTACAAAATTCTTAACAAGGTTAGACCTTATGGAGATTTGCATCAAGGTTAAACAAAACCATTTTAACTTTCTTCCTGCTTTGTTAAAACTTCAGGGGGTTGTAGAAACTGGAGTGATCGTGCTCATCGATCCTCTATTTAGAGAAGACTTATTCATTTAGTATCAGTCGGCTGTCCATGGCCTTCACAATTCGCCGGTGAAGACTTACCACACTCCACCAAGAGCAAGTTGAATTTTGTCCTAGTGAATCCCAAAAAGACGGGAATGATAGCTGATTTGCCTCAAAGAAACTTGGTATGGCACCCTGTTTGAAAAGTTGCTTCGGCACCACCTACCGAAGCAATAAAAGCCATCATTCCTACCTTTTCTTCTGTCGACAGTGGGTCCCATTTGGCGACTGACACCCTCCCATCTTTCCCATTGATAGAAGCTCCTATTGGGCCCCAAGTCTCTTCTCCTTGGATTGTAACCAATCCGGTTACACCAGCAAAAACCTCTAACAGTTGGAAAGAGAGCCCCATCAAATCATTTCCTTTTGTGGAATCGTGAGTGCAAAGTCTTTGCCCAAAATATCTATCTCTTTGGCTGAGAATTTTATCCCTCTCCAGGCGACTGTTAATGACTTATCTTCTTCCCAACCTTGTCTCTTGATAAACAAGTGGGGAAAGAAAGTAATTCATAAACCAAAAGGTCCGGCTTCTATAAACTAGCACTTACCAAGCTTTTTTTTTTTTTTTTGATAGGGAACGAAACTTTCATTGATGAATGAAAATAACAAAAGGTCTTCTATAGCATGATTACAAAAAGCTTTGCCAATGAGAAAGTAAAGTAGAAAAACTATAATCTTTGAATGGAGGTATAGTATGAGCCTAAGTTAAGGCAAGAATAGTACAGATTCAATAACATCGAATCGCTCTTGATCATCATTTTCAAAGTGCATAGCATTTCTCTTTCTCCATAGGGTCCACCAAAAGGCAATAACAAAAGTCTTCCAAAGAGTCTTCTTCTCATCCTTAAAAGGATGTCCAACTAAAGCATAAAGGACTAAATCTTGAATGTTGCCCAGCAAAGTCAAGTTCCAGTTAAAAGCATTGATAAAAAAATCCCAAATCCTTTTAGCCTCGACACATTGACTGAAAAGATGGTAGTGGGTTTCATGATCCGCATAGCACAAAATACAACAATTTGGGGAGATAGAAAGGTCAAGTGCTCTGCGCTAGAGTTTATCGTTCGTGTTAAGGATGCCATGACTCAATTCTCAAGTGAAAAATTTGACTTTTTGGGGTTGAGGACCTCTCCAAATTTCTTTGTACAAATCAATCTTGGCATGGGGACTATTGGTAGTAAGCTGCTCAAGTAATGATTTAGATGAGAAGGAGACTGAAGACTCAAGGTCCCAACGCCAACTATCCCTTCCAATGCCCGGTGCAATACCTTCCATATCATTCAGAAACGCAATCCACTCACAAATCTCTTCATCCTTTAGATGTCTTCTCAACTTGATATCACATGTCTTAGTGTTAGAGTCCCACAGAGAGGCAACATTATCATTCTTGTTGAGGGTTAAGCTATAAATGGCAGGGAATTTCCTGCTCAATTCGATTGTATTGCACCATTTGTCAATCCAGAAGTTAGTCAGATCTCCATTACCAATCTTGATGGAGGAGTTGCTATATATAAGATGCTTCCACTTATCAATATCTCTCCAAGGGCCTTTTGAAATTCTAATGCCTCTAATACCAACTTTTTTGGAGTTAGTAGCAACACCATATTTTGAGGCAATACATTGTTTCCAAAGAGTATTTGTCTCATCATGAAATCTCCAATGCCGCTTGGCCAAGAGAGATATATTCTTGTGATGGACATCAAAAACACCCAATCCACCCTGCTGTATAGGCAAAGTCACCTATTCCCATTTTAATAAGTGATTGATATTAGACCCCTCGTTTTCCCTCCATAGATAATTTCTCATCATTCTTTCTATAGAGTTTGTGACTTTCTTTGGAGCAAGAAAGAGCGACAAATAATAAATGGGAATGTTTGATAGCACCGCATTGAGGAGAGTAAGCCTTCCACCCTTGGAGATATGAGAGGAGCTCCAGTTATGAAGCCTTTTACCACTTTTCTCAATGATTGGATTCCAAAACTGTATCGATTTAGGATTGCCTTTAAGGGGGAAGTCCAAGATAATAAGTAGGCCATTGTTCAATCTTAAACCCATATGGGGCAGCAGCCTGGGAAGCCTCGGTTTGGTCCATTCCAAGAGACAAAAAAGAAGATTTTAGGCACTTAACATTTAAGCCCGAGGATGCCTCGAAAGATTTAATAATCTGCAACATATTTCCATGGAATCCTTTTTCAATGATGAAAAAAGAATTGTGTCATCAGTAAATAGTAGTGTTTCACAGTCATACCATTACCCCCTGTGCCAAGTTCAAAACCTTCAACGAGACCCCTTTGTTTATCCACTTCCAGTTGGCGGCTTAGGCAGTCCATAGTTGCCACAAATAAGAAGGGCAAAAGAGAGTCACCCTGCCCGAGGCCTCTAAAGAAATTTTCCCCTCGGTTTCCCATTGATGATGATGGAGAAATTAGTGGTAGAAATGCATCCTCTAATCCATCTTCTCCAAACAATGCCAAAACCTTTAGCTCTAATCATATAATCCAAAAAATCTCAATCAACCATGTCAAATGCTTTTTCAATGTCAAGTTTTAGGACCACACCCTTCAAATGTCTTCTATCCCATTCATCAATAAGTTCATTTGCAATAAGGATCGCATCAAGAATTTGTCTGTTACTCACAAAGGAAGATTGATATTGGATGATGGTGTGTGGTAAAACCGATTTAAGCCTTTCAAAAAGCACTCTAGCAATCACCTTGTAGTTATAAGTGGTTAAACTAATCAGTCTGTAGTCAGAAACTGTCGCAGCATTGCTTCTTTTAGGTAAAAGACAGATATAAGTTTCATTATGTCTAGCATTAATCTTACCATTTTCAAAAAAATCATTGAACACAGTCAGAATATCTTTCTTAAGAGTGTTTCAAGATTTTTTAAAAAATTTTGTCGTGAATCCATCTAGCCTGGGTCACTTATTGGTACCCAATTCATTAACAGCTTTCAAGATCTCAGCTTTTGTAAAAGGTGTCTCTAGAGAAGTGCTTTGTTTAATAGAAATGGGATCCCATTCCTCAAGAACTGGAAAGGGGGCTCTCTTTTGTTTCTTTGTGTAAAGCCTCCTGTTGAAGGAAACAAATTCATTCTCTATATCATGGTCGGTAACCAGGTTGTTGCCTTGCTGAGATGTAACTTCCATAATCGTACTCCTCCTATTGGCTACAACACATCTATGAAAGAAGCTAGTGTTCTTGTCGCCAAGAGCAAGCCAATGTGTCTTACTTCTTTGAATCCATATGGACTCTTCTCTGGCACAAATAGCCAAAATTTGTGCTTTAGCTTGGATATAGTTGTCAATGTCCTCTTTTTCCAAATTGGAGACCTCTTCTTTATTATCAATAGCAGAGATGATTTCTTTTAGCTCATAACATTTAGCCTTATGGTTTCCATAAGTCTCAATATTCCAAGCCTTGACCACCTTTGAAACTCTTTAGCTTCTGTATAAAACCACGCCCAAGCCACCCAACCATCAAGTTTTCATTCCACCATTTCTCCATCATACCTTTAAAAGATTGATGCTTCATCCACGTATTGAGAAATCTGAAAGGAGTCGGACCCCATTTCTCTTTACCAAGATTAAGGCATAAAGGGAAATGATCTAAAGAAATTCTTTAGAGGCGACGAGCTGTGATAGTGTCAAATTTGGCCGCAATATTTCCAGAGATCAAGAATCTGTCAATAAGAGTCAGTGTGGGAGGGTTTCTACCACTAGTCCAAGTGTATTTACCATTCACAAGGGGGACATCAATTAGGCTATGTAGATCAATAAACTATTTAAACATCATAATACCCCTGTTTCGGTTTCCTCCAGTCGATTTCTCCCATGACCATCTTGTGATGTTAAAATCTCCTCCAATAATCCAATTTGGATTATACTTCAAAAAGAAAGCTCCCAGTTCGTTCCACAACAGGTCTCTCTCATTGCAATCGTTAGGACCATATACACCTGTGACCCAGAAATCAAACCCATCATTTAGTTCAAGATGAAGAGAGAGAGAGTATGTACCTTTGATAATTTCAATATCTTTGAAAAAAGATTCATTCCATGCAATAACAATACCCCCTGATGATCCCCCTTAGCATCCAAAGTGCACCAAGCCAAATTGTCCATGGATGCTCTTTTAGTTTCTTGCAAAATGATAATGGCAGGGTTATGAACTTTAAGAAAGTCCTTACCAATGATCTTTTCCCCCATAGTCCCAATCCTCTAACATTCCAAGAGTTAATTTTCATGATAAACCAGTGGGCCCTTTGTTCTATTCAGAAACAGATGAAAAATCATAATTAATGGAAGTTTTCAAATTTTCTAGCTCTCTCTTCCAGCTTTTTTGCTTCTTCTGTGAAGTGTTTTGTCCCTTATTGGCTGGCATTGGTGCAATATAGAGTTTATTCTTTGCAAGCCATGGAAAAAAATATGGAATAAGGGAAGCAACTTCATCAGGGATCTCTGCTTCGAGAATTTCATTCCATCTCCTCTTGACACTATCCATCATCCTACGATCAATCATTTGAGAGTTATCAATTCGTAATGGCGTTGGTTCCTCTATCAATTGATTACCTCCCTGTTCTATGCAATTATCTTTAAATTCTGCCAATATTGCTTCTTGGAGTATGGTCAAAGCTCTGTCACTTCTAAGGGATTCTCTGGGGGATGAGCAACCGACATCAGACTCAGAGAGAGGATAAGGGTTGTTGGTAGAGTGTCCGGCCCCAGTAACCAAAAGAGCTGGTTGGTTGTTAATGACAACAGGTTTTCCAGTAGTAAATGGGTGGAAGAGTGGTTTTTTAGGGGTATTTGTTTGCTTTTGGATAATAAAATGAGTGGTTAATTTTTTGTTATTATCCAAAGCGGGTTCAAAGAGGACAATGGCTAATGAGGAAAGTCCCGAAAAAGGTGAAAGGTGGGCCCCGTCGATAGGTGGAGAGAGAATGTTTGTGGGCTCTTCTGAAAGGGATTGGACAGACTGTACCTCGCCGACTGGTTCCGTTGGATAAGGAGAAGGAGAAACTGTGGTAGTGTCAAACAAAACTGGTCTGTACTCGGCTCTGTCGCCTTTCTTCTTCGAGACTTTAACCCATTCCATAGTGGCCGCGCGTGGAGCAACGATGGCGCGTGGGTTACGCGTTTTCACCGGAGGCTTTGGTTTTGGAAGAGCAGGCTGTAAAATTGGTTTATCTGTGGACGACGAGGTCACCAGTGTTGGTGCGCAAGTCGCCGGAGCAACGACAGAGTTCATCTCTCAGCTTCTTTTAATGGGGCCTTGCCATAGATTTTTATGGAGTAGCCATTGCTCTATTTTCCATTAAAGAAAGGATCCACCCTAACCTGTGTGGTAGCCGACGAAAAGGATGGAATGTGGACAACAGCTGGAATGAAACCAAGGTGGTTAACTTTAACCTTTATCAACACCTCCATCAAATCGATCCTCTCTAGAGTCTTCCTTGTTGTTTCAATGTAGCCTCCACATTCATTTCCAATGGCTGTAAAATTTTGAATCATCCATCTTTCAAGAGGAAGATCTCAAATCTTTATCCAACCACCATAGCTAGCTACCTACGGGTTGGCTAAGAGATTTTCCGCATTGTATTCCATAAAACGAACCGCAAACCTCTCAAAAAGATACCAATTTTAAATCTTTGAAATGGTGCAGGCATGAGTTCTATTATCGCAAGACATTAACGCCTTATCGGGGAGCAGAAGAGTGATCGCAACATCATCCGACCATTCAACTCTAATGGCATTTCTGATATTCATCCAAGAGTCATGAAAGCACTTTCTCTGAATGATGACAGTGGAGGCTAAGTCAATAGGTAAAACAGATTCATCATTCTTTCCATTGGTATCGATAAACGATGGTTGCACAAGGCTCTTTTTTTCCCATGCTCTGCTTTCATTCACCTTCTCTGAGCTTGTTAAATTCAATGCATCTTTGAATGAGGTTGGTCGGTTGTTGGAGTCACTGGTGCAATAAATATTCCTAAAATTCCTTTCAATAACTTTCACTTCATTGAATGCCTTGAAACTTCTATAGAAATCATTCCAGCCTTTGCCATCATTACCCGTGAGAATAAAGATTTTACTTGTGGCCCCGTTCGGATCGATCTTATGAATCTCTGCACTATATCCCCTCCTCGATGATACTTTCTCTATCCAATGAACAAAGCCACCAGTTCTAAGTTGGTAGAAAAACTTTTGATTAAGAGGATAATCTTTCAATCTGTTGAAAGTTTCTGTGACTAGAGAGAAACTTCGATCTTTTAGTTCTCCAATAATGCGGATCTGTGTGGGGATGTCCCTATCTTGTGCAAAGGTGAACTTCTTTCTTCCAATCCATAAAGTTGTTCTCGAGTAGGCCATCGAACCTCTCCGCCAATGACATTAGAGGTGATCGGAGAAGGGGGAGGAAAGAGGATGGGTGAGGAGAGAAGAGTGAGCGAGGGGGCTAGAGAGAGTCATTTCTTTTTTGGAAAATAATCTTAATTCCACTTACCAATCTTCTCTGAAAGGTATCACTTTTTTTTAATCAGAGGTTCAGCCATCATCATTGGGATCGATCCATATTGATGAATTAATTAATGATGAGCTAGCTCTAGCCATCATGTCCATGGCTTCCTCTGTTACTCCTAATTTGGAATCCATGTTTGGCTCTCTTGACCCGATCCCCTTACAGATCCAAGAACCCTTATTTCTAGGTAATTCCAAAGATGATTTGAGTGGTGAAGATCATAGGGGCAATGTTGATGAACAATATGAATCTAATCCCAAAGAAGCTCCCATTATTAATGACCCGTTTCTACGACCTATTGGTGAAACAAAGCATTTTGATCAACAGAGCCAACAAGCCTAACCTGAAGAGGACAAAAGCATGGGTGAAGATCAGTTAAATGATGTTGAGAGAGTTGCTACTTCTACCTTGCACCTTATCTTCCCTTGGATGGCTAAATATGGTATGTGCATCATTGCCCATTCCCACCACAAAGAAATAAAATGTCAAAGCCAAGAAAAAACACAGGGGGAGTCAAGGAATTGCAAAGATTGCAACTATCTATCCAGTACAAAGAGAATCCATATGGTAAGTAGAGAATTGGGTCGTCCACCTACCGATGATTATTATCTCATGGAATGTTAGAGACCTCAACTGCTAAAAAAAGAGGAACATCATCAAAGATCTTATGAGATCAATTAATCCAACAATTGTTATTTCCTGGAGACCAAGCTCCCCCACATTGATTTGCCCATTCTCAAAGACCTTTGGAGCTCCAAAGATTTATCATGGGCTTCGTTAGATGTTCCTACGAAGAAGGGAGGAATTGCCACCATTTGGAAAACACCCCTCTTTTATACATTGGATGTTGTTGAAGGTACCTTTTCACTCTTTGTTCACCTTACTTTAGCTTATAACTTTGCTTTTTGGGTAACAGGAGTTTATGGACCAAATAACACTAGAGACAAGAAATATTTCTAGAAAGAATTGTTCGATCTCTATGGGCTAGTTATCCGAATGGATTTTGGGAGGGGATCTCAATACTATTAGATGGACTGGGGAGAAACCTTTCCAAACTGTCTTTTATCTTCTCCTACCAAAAACATGAGGAGGTTTAATAGATTCATTGAACAAGCAGAACTTGACAGCATCCAAATGACTAATGGCTCCCTCACATGTGTTCTAATTGTCGGCAATCACCTACTCTAACTTTGATTGATAGATTCATGGCCTCCAACAACATTAGCTCTAAATTTGGCTCCATCAAGAATACAAGGTTGCAAAGGATTAACCATTTCCAATTTGTTTGACCCTTGGAAAAGAGAATTGGGGTCCTCCTCCATTCAGATTCATCAATGCTTGGCTCAAACACCCTTTTCTCATGGGTGTGATTAAAATCGGGGTCTACCAATCATATTGTTGATTAGTCAGGGCATGGATTCATAAAGAAGCTTAAAGGTCTCAAAAAGGAGGTTAAACAATGGAATGTTAGTCATTTCGATCACCATAAAAAAAAAAAGATATATTTTAAGTTTTACCAAAGGAGCTTAATCAACTAGAATCTGTTGACATCCACATAATCTTCAAAAGTCCAGTGGTGTTTTTAAAATCGTAAGGCGCACAAAGGATAATGACACTTTAGAGCCTGAGGCGCAAGCCACACAAAAGACGTGGGCTTTTGTTGGTTGATATAATTAAATTTATCTCAATCCATCAGCTTAGGCTTTTGGATTGATTGGTGGTTTAACATAATTCAACATGGTATCAGAGCATGAGGTCATGAGTTCGAATCCCTGCCAAGTCGTTTCTTCCCCAATTAAAATTAAATTCTACTTGTAGGGCATTTTTCAAATTTCAAAGCCCACAAGTGAGAGGGAGTGTTGGTTGATATAATTAAATTTGCCTCAATCTATCAGCTTAGGCTTTTGGATTGATGGGTGGTTTAACATAATTCCACAGTTTTTTTTCCAAGGCACACCATGCATAATAAAAACAAAAAATATATACTTGTATACATACATACAAAACATATATATTAATCTCTTTCATTAAAGAAATTTTCACATAGTCTCCCCATAAAAAACATGAAATGTTTAAATATTAATCTCAAATAAAAATCTAAAGTCTTAAATATCAAACTTATGGTCATTCAATACATATTTATTCACGATAATTAGAGAAAACAAAAGAGGACTGACAATTAGGGTTAACGATTAAGTTTTAAGTTTTTTTTTTATAAAACTTCGAAATAATTGTGACTCAATTTGAAATTTAAAAAACAAATAGAGAAAAAGGAGTAAAAGATTACTATTTTACTTAGATTTTAAATAAATTTTTTAAAAAAGTCCTCAAGGTGTGTGACTTGCACGCCTGAGGGCTTTATAAAAGACAAGCCTTTTGAGGGCCTTTCTATCCATGCCTCGTCTTTCCAAGGCAAGGCGCCAACATTGAGCCTGAAGCGCACCTTATGGGGCTTTTTAAAACACAGAGGTCCACTATCAGGGTCGATCTTCTCATTCTATATGCGAGGAAAGAGCTTCTTTGGAGACAAAATTGCAAATCAAAATTGTTGATCAATGGGGATGCAAAAACTGGCTACTTCCATCAAATTGTGGCTGCTAGCCAAAGGCGAAATTCGATCTTTGAGCTTATTAACATCAATGGGGATAGTTTGCTACAAGATAAAGACATTGAGAAAGCCTTTCTAGAATTTTATGCCAAGCTATACGCTAAAACATAGACCTTTAGTCAACTCCCTGATAACATTGATTGGAGTTTATCTCCATGGAGCAGAATAACGTTAGAAGCTCCTGCAAAAAAAAATCTTGGTAGCAACAAAACTCTAGGCCTGAATGATTCCACTGCTGAATTCATTAAAAAGTCCTGGCCGATTATCAAATAAATGTAAAGATGGTTTCCCAAGATTTATTCGATATGGTGTTATAAATTCAAGCCTCAATGAAACATACATAGGCCTTATTCTTTAGAAAAAAATGGGATCATGAAGGTCACTGATTATAGGCCTATCAGCCTTACTACCTGCCTTTATAAAATCATTGCTAGGTGTCTATCTAGAAGGTTAAAAAAGGTCTTTCCCAATATTATCTCGAAGAACCAGTCTACATATGTTGTCAGAGACAAATTCTTAATGCTTCCCTTATGGCTAATAAGCTCATCGATGAATGGAATCGACGAAAGAAGGAGGTGGTGAGAAAGCTTCATGTGGAAAAAGTATGTGATACAATTGATTGGGACTTCTTGGATAATTTGTTAAAGGCTAAAGGGTTTGGTGAAACTTGGAAAAAATGGATAAAGGGTTGTATCTCCTCTACAAATTCCTCCATTCTTATAAATGGCAAGCCCATGGGAAAATTCAAATCTCGAGAGGTAGACAAGGAGACCGTTCTATCTCCCTTCTTACTCACTATTGTGGTAGACAGATTAAGCAAGATGCTGGATCTGGCTGAATCGCATGACAAGATTGTGGGTTTCCATGCTGGTAACCACTCTAACACGAGTATCACTCCTTTACAATTCACAGATGACACGATTCTCTTCTCTCCCGAGAGCCACAACATAACAAACTTACTTCAGTTGATTAAAGAATTCGAGGATTTATTCAAGCTGAAAACAACTGTAGCAAGTCCAAATTTCTTTGTCTTAGTATGGAACAATAAAAAACAACTTCTTTGGCTATTAAATTTGGCTTTAAGCCGGGAGTCTGGCCTTCTACCTATTTGGGTCTGCCCCTGAACAAAAATCCGAATCATGCCAATTTTTCGGCCCCTGTTATTCAGACAGTTGAGAAAAGACTCAACTCCTGGTGCTTGCAAACATATCAAAAAGGGAGCGACTAACCTTGCTAAATGCCACACTGGTTAATCTCCCTATTTATATTTGTCTTTCTTTTAAGCCCATACAAAGATCTTCAAGGCTATTGAAAAATTGTTAAGAAACTTTCTATGGAGAGGCAAAAAGGTACTCCGGCTAGTCATCTAATTAACTAGGCAAAGGTTACATACCTCGTTTGGAAGGGTGGATTGGGTATTTATGATGTGCACATTAAAAACAGGGCCCTCTTAACCAAGTGGACTTGGAGGTTTTACTATAAAAGACATGCTCTTTGGAGAGAATTGATCTAAGCTAAGGATGGTTAAATACCCTGTTTGTGAAGGTGGATTGGGTATTTATGTGTGCACATTAAAAATAGGTCCCCTTGGCCAAGTGGACTTGGAAGTTTTACGATGAAAGACATCCTCTTTCGAGAGAATTGATCTATTCTAAGTATAGTGGCTCTCCATTTATGTAGTGCGCTGGCAACAAAAATCTATCCTAAATGTCTTGTTTGGAAGTAAGTAACTACAAAGTGGAAAGAGGCGAAACAACTAGGTTCTGAAAGGATAATTGGATCAAAGGAGGCAACCTTAAATCCACCTATCCCAGACTTCACAACTTGTTGTTGAAAAAACCAGCCACAATTAGCGAGTTTTGGACAGACGCTAATGATTGGAAACTCTATTTGAGAAGGAATCTTATCGAAGATGAAGCCTTGGAATGGGTCTCACTGTTTATGGACATTACCTCGTTCGAACCTATTGATAGAGAAGACAAATGGTGGTGGCTACTCGAAAATGATGAAATCTTCTTATTTGCTCAAAGGGAATGCACCAATGATCAAAGGCATCATAGCAGATCTTTAAGATGATTTGGAAGGGTCCCAACACTAAAAGGTTAAGTTCTTTAAATGGGAGCTCAGTCACGGGGAGATTAAAATGAACGATGTTTATCATAAGAAATCCACTTGGATATCCCTATCCCTGAAACTGAACTATTGTCCATTATGCATAGAAACAAAGAATCACGAATCCACATTTTTCAACAATGCACCTTTGTTTCGAATTTCTGGAGAATGATATTGGAGTTGTGCTTGCCCTCGAAATATTCAATCCATCCTTGACTTATCTATAGCGGGCCACCCTTTCCCAAAGGAGAAGAAGATATTATGGGAGACATTGATTTATGCTTGTATATGGAATGTTTGGCTGGAAAGAAATCGCAGGATCTTCAAAGATAAAAATCGTTCTATTAACAATGTTATGGATTCTATTATGTACTTGGCTCTTTTTAGGGTCCACCGCTTATCACCATTTTGTGATTATAATCTCTCTATGCTTAATTGCAGCGGAGATGCTTTTTGTAACTTGTAATTGTTTTGATAGGTTTTATCATATGCATTTATCAAATGAAGTTTTTGTTTCCTATAAAAAAAAGTTATAATTCAATTTGTACAAGAAAAGGAAACAGATTTGTGGGAACTTATATCTTGTAGACCAGAGGATAGAAATACAAAGTAGAAGGGAAACTATCTACAAGCCTACAAAGCAAGCAACTAGCTCGCCTCCAATGAGGAACAAAGAAAAGTGTTTTCCTAGAATGAAAATCAATGTCTATTACATTTTTGCTTTCATTCTTTTGAATTGGGGTCCTTTCTTGTAGATATTTAGACTTCTTTTGTTCTTTTATTCTTGGTATGCACTTTTATATTCTTGGTTATTAACTTAAATTAAAATAATAGTAGGTTCGGCCATTGTTCTGAACCCTTGCAATTTCCATAAAGCAAGAATGAACGGTATACCAATATAATATTATATACGTTGATATATGCGTGTTCGTGTTAGATAACACGCCCCTCAACAAATCTCACAAGAGTCAAGACACTATGTGACCCTATTATATTTGGTAGTCAAGAAATTTGTAGATTATTAAGTTATAAGTAGGTGGCAAGCATGGTTTGAAACTTTGAAATTCATTGCCTCTAAGGCTTTATAATTCTCATGACCCTTATTGACCGCTAAACTAATGCATGATGGTTTATCAATATCATATTAATTAATATTTTGCAATTATACAGTAGGACCTTCAAATAAACTTACAGAAAAGTTCTTCCAAATTTGTGGGATCCTCGAGAAGAGAAAAATAACATGCTGAGATGCCTGAAAGGTATTTTACAAATTGGAAAGATTTTAGTATAGACACATTACAAGAGAAAAACTTCAATACACATAAATGCCAGTCTTCAACTTTTCTTCATTTATTTACAAAGAAAGAAAAAAAATAGTGACAGAGTAAAAATATCTAAAGGCATGTTTGGGGGCTGTGTTAGATAGGGAAAGGAAGAGTTAGGCTCTTAATTTGTGTTTGGGCAACTGGGAAAAAATAAATTGGATGGGAAGTTTAATGTTGGCGCATGGGCTCCACGCTTTTTCCTTTTTCCTTTTTTCTTTTTATTTTTCTTTGTTTTATCATTGCAGTTTATTCTTTTCGTTCTTTCTATTTTAATTATGTTTTTTTTTTCAAATTAAACTTCTTTTTTTATACATTTTTTGTTTTTTGTTTTTTTCAGCTATATATATTTAAATATATACACTTTTAGTTTCTAATTAAATATTTTTTTCCTTATACATTTTTTCGTTTTTTTATTTGAGTTTTATAGACATATAATTTTAGTTTCTAATTAAATATTTTTTCCTTTACTTTTATTAGTTGTTGGGTTAATTACATTTTTTATTGTATCTATTCCGAAGTAAATTTTTTTAACTAAAAACCAAATTAAGTTTTCATTGCATTTAAAAATAATAATTAAATTAATTAATTTTTTATTTTTTATTCTTTTTTTTTTTTTGCTTCATTTTTTAAAACTTAATTTTATTTATATATAATTTATATTGATCAAAAAAATTATTATTATTATTTTAAATATTAAATTAAATTATTTGAATTATTTTATTTTTATCTAATAATTTTAATGATCAAAATTTATTAAATTTAAAATTTCATTTAAACAATAAATTGAACTAAATAAAATATATGACTATTATATAAAATATTATTAAATATCTAATATTTTTCATTAAAAAAACTACATCCATTCCCTTTCCACCAAACACAAATTTATCATCACTTCCTTTCTCTTCTCTTTCTACCAAACACCAATTTGCTCTCTCTTCACTTTTCTTCCTTTTCCCTCCCTTCCTTTCCCATCCCTTCCCACCCTAGCCAAACATGACCTTAAAGAACATTTTACAAGAAAAGGAGAAAGCTTAAACACGTGGATTAAGAGATAATCTAAATAAAACGGTAAGAGACTTACGTAGAGAGCTTCAAAAAGAACAGGGTTAATTTGACCGGCTAAAACTGTTGGTGCTAGAGCACAATATCTAAGTGGCCATTGTGTTAAAAAATGCAGAAGGATTTTAGTTGCAACTTGCAAGTTTCTCATTCTTAAAAAATGCAGCAAAAAACAGCAGAATCTGAACTAGTGAAAAACAAATAGGATACAGCAATGCCTTGATCCACGTTGTCATACCAATAGGCTGAGAGTAATAGTAGATAACAGCAACCAACACTATAGCTGTGGCAAAAGAAAAGATAAAAAATGACAAGTGGATAAATTGATTTGATTTACAGCAAAAATAAATGCATTGGAGTATACAAAATCCAAGCAAGCAAACGAATAGTTCTGGTAATGCAACCTGGCACAATGAGCAAATCAAGAACTAAGAGTACGATTGGGTATTTCAGATAACTCCATTTTGTTCAGTATTATGAACCTGATTTGTCTATACGACCAACAGTTACATAATAGGGCCAACGAGAGCAATAATTAAATCGGCATAAGTCTATGTCCATGAATCTATGACAAAGAGGCCATAGGTTCAAAATTGGCATAAGTGTGTGCCTATAACTAAGAGAACTTAAATTTGAATTTCCACACCCCATTGTCGTTGAACTCAAAAGAAAAAAAATAATAAAAGAACGGTAACATAATAGTGTAGGGAATAGGAAGAACCGGGAACTGTATATTTGATTTAAAAGCAATAAATTTATCCTTTACACTTGGGTTGAACTTCATAGACAACTCACATTTTCAACAATTAATATTTGATTTAACATTTGGGTTGAACATCATAGACTAGGGTCCTCGGTTAATAACTTAGGCCCCGTTTGATAACCATTTGATTTTTTCTTTTTGTTTTGTGAAATCTAAGCTTATTTTTACTCAAATTTCCTACCATGTGTTCTATGTTTCCTACAATGTATCCATCTTTCCTTAAAAAAGAAGGGGAATGTCATCCAAATTTCAAAAACAAAAATAAGCTTTTAGAAGCTACTTTTTTTTGTTTCTAAATTTTGGTTTGATTTCTAAAATTATATGTATGATGTAGATATCCAAATAAGAAAAAATATAGGATAAAGTAGTTGTTGTAGACTTAAATTTCAAAAACCAAAAACTAAAAACAAAATGGTTATAAACAGGGCCTTAATAACTCACATTTTTTTAACAATTGATATTTGATTTAAAAGCAATAAAAGTTTGTTAGGTATCTAAGTGATTTCCCTGTAGTAAACGATGGAAGTAATAGATACCAAAACGGGTCTACTGATAATATTGATTCAGAGATTCGAATAAAGTCTTAATCCCAAGAGTAGCTAACAGAATAACATAACAAAGAAAAGATAAAGACAAGATAACAAAATAGTGATAACTTCCGATGGATTCAAGAGCATCGGTGACTCTCCCTTCTATGGCTGCTTCTTCAGCTCTTACTTTCTACACACTCCTCAAAGCTTCATCTTCTTCTATTAATACCCCCTTACTGCCAGCCCTAAAAGCAATGCACTACACACTAACGGTCTGCTCCACTACCAGACCCTTGTCCTTGTTCAATTCCTCTTTTGCCCCTCCTCGTATAGGTACGTAAGATAGGTGGGGTCACAACATTCTCCACATTCTCATCCCACTTCTTCCTAGCATATGTATTAGTTACTGAGTCATCCCGATTAACCCAGAAGTACCTCTCGACACGGCATAACCAGCTTTCTAGGTCTCCTCTGCAAGCCCCTTAAATACTGGCATCTCGAGCTTTCGAAATCTCCTGTCACTCCCTGGTCCCCAATCCCCGTTTCTCATGTTGTCTAACCCTCCCCAATCATTCCAACCGTCATGTGCTAATGGCCTGTCATAGCCAGAGCGCACCCTCCTATCATCTGGTAACTCGTCGCCTCTCCTAACGAACCTATGGTCTCCTCGTCGCTCGAAATCTTGCTCTGCAAAATTCCCCCTATCAAACGGTCCGATCCACCTAGACCCATTCGGCCCAAACAGACCCACCCGGTTCGGTCTAGTTTGGCCCGATTCCCTCGCACCCCGACTCCAGCTGACTACGCCCCCGCCTACAGCCCCCTGCGCACCCTCGCTCAAGCCTGCACCACCCTGCGCACCAGCTCCCCAGCCTTCATCGCCTCGCGCGCTCGTGCCTGACTCTGTGCTGCCCCGCGAGCCCGCTGCTCTAACCGCGTCGCCTCGCTCCTGCTCTGCCTCCCCAGATCGCGTCGCCACGCGCACCCATGCTCGCACTGCCTTGCGCGCCCCAGCCTGTGTTCACGCTCACACCCTAGCCGAAGCCGTCCTCTACGTCGCTGCTACCGCCCCCGTACGCACCAAGTCCCGCGCCTCTGATGGTGCCCGCGAGCTCGCGCCTGGCTGTGCTCGCACCCGCCTCGACCCGCCGCTCACGTGCATGTCGTCCTCGCACGCTCCATCTTTCTTGATCGCGCCCCGGTCTTTGCCGTTGCAGCAGCTCTCTTCGATGTCGATCAACATCGTTTTTCCTTTGTTCATATTGCCTATTTATTCAAGCAAGAAGTCGAACTTCTCCTCAATCGTTTGCCCTATCCGAACCTCGAATGTTTCGAACTTGTCTACTAATTCTTGCTGCTTTTTCCTTATCTCGACCAAATTGTCTTTGCATTCCTGGATCCTTGATTCCATTTTAGTAGTAACCATTCCCGAATCGATAAATGACTCTGAAACCACAATTGATAGAATCTACCAACTCTTGTATTAATAAACCTCTTGAGAGAATCTCCCGTAGAGCCCAAGTACAAACTGACAAAATAATGTAATTTAATTGATGCCTAACACTGACCTAATA
>JBBMKA010048061.1:0-19993 GCA_037833695.1 Sechiopsis laciniata
CTGAGTGCCTTTGTACTCACCCTTATTTTCTGTGGTTTTTCCACCAGGTAACTTGGGACAGCACCAGGACGGCTAGATGAGGAGTTGTATGATCATGGGAGCTGTCGTTGACACTCTGTTTTATGTTTTATTGGATTCAGCATGTAGTTGGACATGGAGTCCTTAGAGGAATTTGCATTATGATGTTTAAACTATTTTTTATGTTTGAATAAAAATTACTGGCCAGGAACTTACTTTGTTTTAACAAGCTTATGTTTGGAAGGTTTTAATTTCAATGAGTATTTATTTAGATAAGTTGTCTTAAATGCTTTTTTATCCATGCATGCTGAGTAAGAACCAGGTTTAGGACTATTTTTAGAGTCGGGTTCTTACAAACTTTGAACCAAATATGCAAGATGAAGTAGTCACAGCTAGCAATGCCCACTGTGGATGCAAAACAAGATTGGGTTAGCCAGTTTTATGCAAACCGGAATAGAGAAAAGCAACTTTTCTCTCGAGTCGAAGGATATTTGATAGATTGCAAAGCCACAGCTCTAACCAAACTTTTCCTATTTCCTGACAATGTTGGAGAAGAAGGGCAAAAGCTGCTCAAGAAGCCAAAGAAGAAGCAGTTGTAGGAGTGTGCAAAGAAAATTGGAATAGTATGGGCCAAAGGGAAGAATCAATGGTCATTTCCAATGGATGATATTAAACCAGAACTACAAAACTGGGTTGAATTCATTAAAAATGCGATAATCCCGTCCACCAATGCAAAGATAGTTAGCAAGGAACAAGCTCTATTGCTCTATGCAGTACAGGTTGAAATACATGTGGACGTAGGCAAGATAATAGAAGAGTAAATTCAACGTTGGGCTTTGGCCAGACGCAGGACGATATTTTACCCGCACACTATCACAAAAATGTGTTTGGAGCAAGGAGTGCCGCAACCAACTGAAAGAATCCTAAAGGTGCACACAAAGCATCATGAAGAGACTATGGAGTAGAGAAACAGATAGCAAGGAAAGAAATTCGATGAATTTCTAGCCAATGACAAGCTGATCAAACACTTCAAATTACTCTTCATAAATTCACGAGACTTCTGGGAGTATATGAATAAAAGAAACAAAGTCATACTAAAAGCAGCTGCAGCACTCACCGAATACTCCGAATGGCCTAAATTTCCAGAAGAGTTACTCAAATCAGAGGAAGGCAAGGGCAGTAGCAGCAATGCAGAAATTTAGACGGAAGTCTCATTCTCTTTTTATTCGTTTTACGTATTTTATCTTTTCGCATGCATTTCATTCGTAGTCGCAATTTTCATCTTATAGGACCATGCATTTTATTTTATTATGATACAATTATTATTTTTCCTTAATTTTATAAGTTTAGCAATTTCACTTTTTAAGATTAAGTTAGCATTATTATTGCAAAATTGTATTTAGTAGAAAAACGCAATTTCCAGTAGAGGAATTCTTAAGTTCCCTTAGATTCAAACCTAGCATTAGAGTAATCTTTATTAGGAATGATAGAAAGAACTAATATTTTACAAGGAAATCTTAGAGCTTGAGATAAAGCACCGCAATCACAGTAATAGCTAAGTGACCGGGCTGCTACTACTGAGCAGCCGGTGGGACTCGAGAGTTAATATAATTGTACAGTAACTAATTCAGAGAAACTTGTTGCTAAGTATGACTCAAAATTGCATTACGTGCAAGTATACACGGTCGAATTACAGTAAGCAAGTAATAAAATTATCGATCCTACAGAGATTGATGTTCTAGTAATAGTAGAGTTAAGACAAAAGTTCTGCAGAAAGTAAAAAGCATATAGTTGAGATTTGTGGTTTGTTTTGGGTAGTGAAATAACGTGATGCAAATGTAATAGAAATAAATATGAATGCAATGAGAAGAAATAAATAATCAAGACTCGAAGATATTAAGAACGCGGAATTAGTTATCAAATTTCTTGCTTTTCAGTTCGAACAAGCACTTTCATACTTGATGTTTTATGCAGATCCAGCTCTCGCTACGATCTCCATACTATCTTAGAGCAACGCAAGCAATAGTGAGGTTATTCCTAACACCCTAAATGATATAATGATTTACGCTCAACCTATTGTGGCCTATTGGGTCATCTTGTGGTTCCTTCTTCCGAACTCACCACAAGTCATATGTTTGGGTAGCTAATTCGAAGTACATATATAATTACATAAATAGATGCAGTAGTATAAAATTCTTTAACCTACGCTCCTAACATGTTCCTAATCATGAATATTCATTAGTAGCTCCTGTAGCATAGCATAGTAATAAACATAAGCAAGATGTATAAACCAAATGATTTTACTGCAACTACTAATGTTTAGAACTACAACTACTCTTAAATAAAAACAGTAAAATAGAATTGGTGCGGTTGAAGATGTGTAATCCCCTTGTCATCGGCTCCTATGAACACCATCACTTGCTTCTCTCCACGATAGGCTTTATGGCCAATCGACTAGCTCAATTTTTCTCGGCTCCTTGCTTTGGTATTTATAGAGTTGATTTACTTGGCCGACAAGTTGAGGTGAGCTGTAAAATCTCCATTCATGTAGGATTTTTTAATTTCCGCTGGAATTTATTTGATTGGCGCCAACTTAATTGATTGATTCTCGATTATTTCCTTGTTGGCGTGTTTTTTTCGAACGTGTTTTCATTTTGAATTCGCGCCTTCTTGCGCTGCTAGTCATCATTCACGATGTTTTATCCTTTCTACGATTTAGCTTCTTAGTTGAGGGAAGCAAGAAATTCAATAACTAGTCCCGCGTTCTTAACATCTTCTATAACTGTTTATTTATCTTTACTCATTGCATTCATATTTATTTCTGTCAAGCATTTGCATATTTTTATTTTTGCATTCAAAACAAAAATTAAACACACTTTTACAACTCATTTATTTACTTTTCAGCATAACTCTCTTTTTAACGGTATTGCTTCTAGGCATCAATCTCTGTGGGATCGATAAAATATATACTTATTACTTGCTGTAATTACGACCGCATATACTTGCACGTAAGCGATTCTGAGTCATACTTAGCTTTAAGTCTTCTCTGAGTTAATTACTATAAGATTATATTAGCACCCAAAATGCAATATCAACCATCAAGTTTTTGGCGCCGTTGCCCGAGATTGATTATTTAGGATTAATATTATTAGGACGAGAGTAGTTTTTATTGATAAAAGGTTAAACTTGTATTTCAAGGGATCCGAGATCCAAGGCTACATCAACCAATAGGGAAAGAGTCCCATTACATTACCACAAGCAACAATCATAATAGATGGCATACAATCACTTTGCAAATCAGTATTGGAGCAACAACGTACAAGCACCTCAAACACGACTATATCAGCATTCAGGCTATGTAGAGGAACTATACATAGATTTCAAAATGACATGTCCTAATTGGGAGACTCAGATGCATAATGGGGGAGATCACAGCAGAAATTTTCAAGGACAAAATGGTCTGCAAGGGAATCACAGCGTTATGAAGCATACAGAGGAATCTAGGCGTCATGAACAGCAATCTTTGAAGGACACCACTCGAGAAGGAGAAATACACCTGGAATGGAAAACATGGTTGAGAGAAAATGGCATCATTTTCTCACCCTAGAAACTAACATGCAGAACTGAGGAAATAACCCAAGGAAGCGCTGCTCGCAATGCACTAGCAGAAGATACATATTTGAGGACCAAAGTGTTTAATGGGGCGTTAGTAATGGAACTTTTTGATGAACTCTCATGGGAAGATTTCAGGCTAGCCATGCGAAAACAAGATGAAGAGGGTAAAGCTTTGGGACGTGCAGCAGCAGAAGAATAAGAGCAAAGGATGCGATTGCAGCAACAGGAAGAAGCTTGGGTAATGTTTACCACCCTGACCATTCCTAAAACTAAAATTGAGGAAGTTATTGTGAGCGAAGAAGAACAAAAGATACGATTTCAACAGCAGGAAGGAAGAAGAAAAAAGGATACGATTGTAGTAACAAGAGGAAGCGGTCCCCACCCTGGTCATTCCTAAAGCTGAAATTTATGAATTTGTTGAGAAGAAGGAAGCGACAAGTTCCAATATTGAAGAAGTTTCTAGTGATGAAAGCCAAAGCGAGGATGAAAGTTCTCAACCAATCTGCATTGTGAGTAATATGCCTGCAATGCTAAGCATGAAGTTTCTAACTTTTTCCAGTTGGGAAAGGGGTGACTTAACAAAACTACAGGAAGAAGACGATAGCTCGCAGAACAGAGGACCACTAGTAATAGTGTCCAATGTTTTTAGGCTACCATATGTGCAACTACATTTTGAATTGATCAGTCGAGAAAGTGGCACACAAATAATTCAACTGAGTTTCAATACGATGTATCAAACCCTATCAACTCTGACAAAGGTAGGGCATTCACGCATCAAGGAGTATGATGAACAAAGGCAGGAGAAGGGTAACAAAGATGGCATCGCCCCTAAAATATATAAGTGGCCCAAGCAGGAACAACATACACCGAGCGGAGTTTAGTGCAAGGATTCCACTCAGGTCCTACACAGCAGCATTCCTGGAATGCAAAAACTCAGTATTTCTAACTTAGCGCGATAATTTTATTGCAATAAATTTTTTTCCATATTTACAAATTTTCTTTATTTATTTCCTTACATTTTTAAATTGTTAGTTTAGGAAGGAATTGGTTCGACTTTGAAAATAAGGCAGCAGAATTTAAAATTTTCCTTTTGTGATTATCTCCTTCCTTGCACAAGGATTTTTGAAAACTCTATATAAACTTGTGAAAAACTCGATCACCACATCCCAGCATTGTTCCTCAAGGAAATAAAATTATGTAACTAATAGTCAGAACCAATGGCCGCAAGAAGCATAGCAGTCAATAAGGGCAAGGCGGTAGATAATACTAATGTTGCACGTGCCGAGGCTCCTGGTGCCAACCTTATTGCTTCGGTGGCAAAGAAGAGATTCTGGCAAGATCAAGGATGGCATGTGGGATGTATTCCACATCTAGTACTTACTAAGAGAGGCGCGTTAGGCTAGGTTAGCTTGGCAATGCCCACCGAGGACGCAAGGCTAGATTGGGTCTGCCAGTTTTACGCAAATCTGAATAGGGAAAAAAAAAATTTCTCCAAAGTTGAAGGACATGTGATAGATTGTAGATCTGCAGCCTTAAACCAAATTTTCTTGCTTCTGGACAACGTTGGGTCGGAGTGTCAAAAGCTTCTTAAGAAGCAACTAAGAAGCAGTTGTAGATGTGTGTAGAAACAATTAGAACGGAATGGGCCAAATGAAAGAATCAATGGTCGTTTCCCATGGATAGTGTTAAACCTGAATTTTTGGACTGGATTAAATTCATCAAGAACGAAATTATTCCATCAACCAATGCAAAGATAGCTAGCAGGGAACAAGTACTACTGCTTTATGCAATCAAAATTGGAATGTCGGTAAATATAGGAAAGTTAGTAGAAGGACAAATTCAGCTTTGGGCCTTAGCCAAACGTAGGAAGATGTTTTACTCACACATTGTCACTAAACTGTGCTTCGAGTATGGTGTTCAGCTGCAACCCACTGATCAAATTCTGAAGGTGCACATAACTCACATTGAAGAAGTTGTGAATCTGAGGTGGAAAGAGAAAGTGAAAAATTCGAAGCGTTTTTAAAGGAGGATAACTTAGTTAAGCAATTTGTGGCGTTATTCGTTAACTCGCGAGACTTCTTAGAATATGCGGGTAAAAGAAATGAGATAATAGTAAAGACAGCCGCAACGATCAAAGAATACTCCAAATGGCTAGAATTTCCAAACCATTTACTCAATGTGGAGCAAGGCGAGTGCAACGTCAATGTGAATACCTAGATGGGAGTCCCGCTCTCTTTATTTATTTTAAAGCTATATTTCCCTTTTTGCATGCATTTCAGTTAGGCGCAATTATTTTTCTCGCAACATGCATATCATGATAGGATGCCGATTTCAATTCTTACTTTTAGTTTCACATGCATATCATTCATGACATTTAGGATGCAACTTTAGTTTTCCTTTTATTAATAGTAATCAGAAACTTTCTTTTCTTGAACGTTTAGTGCTAGTATTATTATTGCGAATCTGAGATCTAGTAGGAATTTTCTTTTCTTAGTACAATTCTTAAGTTCCCTTAGATTAAAACCTAGCGCTAGAATAGTCCTTATAGTGCATGGAAGAAAGATCCAAAAGTTTGCGAAGAAACCTAGAGCTTGAAATAGAGTATTTAATTATCAAAATAAATAAGTTTGGGGAACTAAGCCTTGCCTTCATTGGGGACAATGAATATTTTAAATTTGGAGGGCAAGCCCGCGAATGACGATTTAAACTTAAAAAAAAAAAAAAAAAAAAGTTTACTCATTTTGTTAGAATGAGCGAATAAGCCATAGGTAATCTCGAAATGCTCCACTATCACTTAAGCGAAAACTTTATTTCTTTGCTTAGATTATTTGTTTTGCGCTCTAGCAAGTCATTCTAAGAACTACGAAATTATGATAGGAGCATATTCGAAAAGAGAACCTGAGATTTAAATCTCGACAGAATGTGTTGGCCAACCATCGCTGTAGGAAGTAGTTAAATGCGATAAATTGAGTAAAGGGAAATAATTGCAATGAGGAACAATCTGCCAGTACGATAGGGAGGATTTTAGACGCTAACTTGACTCTTTGAGAAAGTTTGAAGTCCTTTAAGAAGAGAAGTTTATACTAGGATTAGGAAAGGCGATAAGACATACTAGAGCTTAACTTAAAGAAAAAGAAAAATGTTGATTCAGTTAATCAAAATGCTAGTAACTAAGCTAAGCATTGCTTGGGACAAGCAATGATTCAAATTTGGGGGTTTGATAGCTCTCAAATAGGTTATTATTTAGGATGATTTATTAAGCATTTTATTAAGGGATCAATAAGTTTTTCAAGCTACTAGAAGCATTTTGCAAATAAAAGTGTAGAAATCAGTATGTGGATAGAAAATAGCATCATTGCCGCAATATGTAAATTAGATACAAATATTATACAATTTCGCGCTAAAAAGCTATTCAATGTAGAAAATGCTAAACACTGATGCTGGAGGAACGAAACAATGTAAACAACGACGCACATAGAGGAATCACGCATTTACAAGGCAGTCGTGCTTGAGAATCACACCAACATGAAAATAAATAGAGAATCAATCAAGCAATTAAAGTGGTGTCAATTAAATAAATTCCAGCATAAATCAAGAAATCTTGCGTTAATGAAGATTTTCCAACTCACCTAGGATTGCCGACCAAGTAAATCGACTCCATAAATTGTAAGAAGAAAGCCAAAGTTTGGGAGGGGTTCAGATGGCCAGAAGCCAATCTAAGTGAAGAGGAGCTAAGTCAAAGGGTTAGAGTCAGATTCATGAGAAAAGCAACTGGTGGTGTCTGTAGAAGCTAATAACAAGGGGACTGCACACTTCACAACCGTGCCAATTCCATTTTACTGTTTTTCATAGGAGTAGCTATAATGATAACATTCAGTAGTGATAATAAAATCTGCTGATTTAAAATTCTTACTGTGTGTTCATTATTATGTTACGTTATAAAAGTCTTGAATGAATTCTCACGAATACAATCATGCTTAAGAGCATAGGTTAAAGAGTTTTACACTGTTGCGTTTGTTTATTTTTATGTATATGCGTTGCTTTGCTAACCACGCATATGACTTGTGGTGAGTCAGAAAGAGGAACCACATGGAGATCCAGTATGCTACTGTAGGTTGAATGCAAGTCTTTGCATCATTTAGAGAGTTAAGAATAACCTCACTATTGCTCGCGTTGCCCAGTTTACTATGGAGTTTACAGCAGAAGCCATCCTCTCATAAATCACTAAGTGCGGAAGCACTTCTTAGTTGAGGGAAGCGAGAAATTGAATAACTAGTCATGCGTTCTTAACATCTTCTATAACTGTTTATTTATCTTTACTCATTGCATTTATATTTATTTCTGTCAAGTATTTGCATATTTTTATTTTCGAATTCAAAACAAAAATCAAACACACTTTTACAACCCATTTATTTACTTTTCAGCATAACTCTCGTTTTAACGGTATTACTTCTAGACATCAAATGGGATAGATAAAATACATACTTATTACTTGCTACAGTTGTGACCGCGTATACTTGCGTGTTAGCGATTCCGAGTCATACTTAACTTTAAGTTTTCTCTGAGTTAATTACTGTAAGATTATATTAGCACCCGGAACACAATATTAGCCATCAAGATGTTTTGTAGTTGTAAGTATTAACTCTTAGGATGTCCAATCTGTC
The DNA here is from genome assembly GCA_037833695.1 of Sechiopsis laciniata. Taxonomy (NCBI): domain Eukaryota; kingdom Viridiplantae; phylum Streptophyta; class Magnoliopsida; order Cucurbitales; family Cucurbitaceae; genus Sechiopsis; species Sechiopsis laciniata. The sequence continues at coordinate 8,298 of JBBMKA010048061.1, forward strand.
AGCTGAAAATGGAGGAAACTAGAGCTAATAAAAGAAGAAGACTAGCCCCAGGGTGCCAATAAATTATCTCATGTTCTAATTAGAAGGAGAATCAGGACTAATGGATTGCATAGTGACTTAGTGGTTAATGAGAATCTAGCAACCTTCCTATTTTTGCACTCCCCGTAACATTTCGTATTGCTTGAGGTGAGCAATATTCAAGTTTGGTGGTTTGATAACGCTAAATAATAACACTATTTAAGCTTCTTAAACTTGAATACTATTCATTAGTAAGCGAGCAAACAGCATAAAATGGATAGTTAATGACTACATTTGCATTTACCGTGCATACTAGGAGTTTGAGAATAATAAAGTTTTTATAGGTAAAACACGCACATAAGCGAGAAAACTGTTTTACTGTTAAGAACTTGCTGACGTGTTTAAATTCATAGAAAAGTACTGCAGATGCGAAAGAAGACTAAAGTGGACTGGTCAAAAGAACAGAAAAAGAAAGGCTAGATGGCAATCTAATTACAGAATCAATGGAACCGAGAATGAAAGAATCATCAAATGAATATTCTAGACAAAAGATCTACACAATGATTGTACGTGGTCAGCAAGAAACCTTAGACTCTATAAATTGTGAAAAAATTGAAAAAGAAAGTGTGCAGGTTCGAAGAGGAGACTACCGTTGATGGGCGTTCTAGACGCTAGGGTCTCTTGGGAGATCTCGGCGGATTCTATTCATCTGTAGTCCTGGAAGAACTCAGTACCCACACGGTATTTGTTAGAAGAAGATTTCGTTGGCAACAATGTTGACGATTCTATCAACTCCATAAATACTTAGTTAATCATGTAATAGATTGTAGTTGGCATTTCATGTTTCATACTCTATTCTATCGCATTTCGTAGGAGTAGTTTGTAACACTTTCTTAAAGTTAATTCTATGAATTCTTTGTTTCAGATTTGATCTCCTGTAAGCAAATTACGATTAGCTTTAACATTAAGAAGCAACCTTAGGAGAACCATGTAGTGTTATCGTCTAATTTAAATGTCAAGTAAAGGGGGGAAAATAGTAAGAGCGGCAGTTGAATTTATTTATTGTGGGTCGATTGATTGTCCACTCGCGAGTGCTTAGCATTTGCCTTGGGAAAGGGAATGTTAAGGGCTTAACCTCATTGCAATCACTAGGCAATACTTAGTCTTAAGTATTTTAGAGGGGAGTTAAGGATAACCATCTCACTAGCTGCATACGCAATACTTGTGCTTAAAAGTAAATCTATTGGCAATGTACTGGCAGGTTGCAGTCAAGTACTCTGGAAGAGGACTTGAAGTTTAGTATGTGCTAATTTTCTCATGACAACTTAACTTGCTTTAAATTGAATTTTAATGTGAACGTCTCTTTATTAGTTAATTATTTAGAATTAGCCATTTCAAGTTAACTTAGGGTATCAAGTAAAATATGAATGCGGATGAAAGATTTTATAATGTTATTTATTCATTAAGCATGCATCGGCTAGCTACCCATGCATGCTAGCCTCCAGCTTACTTGGAAGAGGACCTGCCAAAAGACCCAGCAGGTTACGTTTAGTCTGGTGCAAAGTCTTCTGCATCATTAATTAAGATTAAGGTTAATCCCGCTAGTACGTATGAAGCCCTGAGCCTATTTATGTAGAATTGCGTGGAAGCTGGATTATGTACCATCAAATGTGGAAGTATTTATTTGTAAGGGAAGTATGATTTCGATTTCACCAAGCAATGCATGCATGTTTGTTTTTTAACCTAGTTAATTTTAAGATTAGCATTATCATTAGCAATAGCAAAGATTTGTTTATTATTCCAAAACAAAACAGCAACCTTTTAAATTCATTCTTGTTCATTACATTTGACCTTTGACTTATATTGATGTGCTACAAATTCTCTATGGGATCGATAAACTATATATTTATTACTTACTATAGTCCGACCACGTATACTTGTGCGTAAGCGATTCTGAGGCATAGTTAACGATAAGTTTAACTCTGAATTAATTACTGTATGAATATATTAGCACTTGGATCGCCAGTCACCCAACCACGTGTCTCAAAGTAAAGAGGATCCATATCCTTGCTGATTCCTAAGGACACTAGCTGGTCACATCAATAACACGTTATTGATCACACAACCGAGTCCTAATAAGGGTGAGCTAGCTGCTCCTCTAAGTGGTTAACACGATAACCGAGCCTAGTTATTCTAACGCCTAACATAAACAATCCAAACTAAGTATCACGATAATCGATCGCTACTAACAAACCCCTAGGCGATAAAATAGAGAAATCGAGCATATAATCATTGCAGCACGTATACAATCAAACATAGATGAAATAAACAACAATGAAACATGCATAATCCCATTCATGAGCTACCTAACACGTTAGGGCATTTCGGTCACAATCACTACATGCTTTACCCTCTGTCATTCGAATGATCAAATAGACACACAATCCATCACGTATACAAGTAAAAGGTATGATTCAAGGAATGACGATTCAACACAAGGGCACAACAATCAGAGACAGAAAAGCAGTTCAGGAGATTAATTACGATTCTTCACTATTACGAGGATAGCTAGTTCAACCACATAGATTCCAACCATAATAGATACGTAGAAGGCATAAAGCATTCATTTCTTGTAAAACCTAACGCGCAACCATTCACATGCTTTTCAAACCACAAAACTCGATTCATAACAGAGCTCTTTACCTTTCCGACGTTCCCGATCAAACCACCAAGCTGAACCACAAGCTAAACGACGAGTTCTTGTGAGCACCTAAACATAGGATCAAGGATAGAAATCAATGAAACAGACAAACAAAGTACAACGAACTAAAATAAAGCTCGTCACGCAAATGAGAGCGAGAAACTAAGCTGACAACGCATAGCTGGAGTGCGGCGACGCGTCGCCATAGAAACTTATAAACTTACCCTTTTTTCTTCGTCTAGTCGCCTTGAGCCCAGATCTGGTCTCGGAATTGCGAACGGAGCTCTCTAACTCCTTGAAACTGCAAAAGAAGAAACGGGTTTAAAACCCTCCTCCCTGAAAACTCCATGAAAACCAACGAATCTTACCTTGTTTCGAAGCCCTCGAGCCCACGGTCTCAGATCTGGTACTCACGTGCCAAGAAGAGCATCCAAACATTGTATAACTGAGGTCGAAGATGGAGAAGAAACCCACTTCACTGTAGACGCTATCCAAGGAAAGCACCTAGGAGCACTGAACAGACAGGGACGACGGTTCTGGCATGAGGGTTTGGTCGTAGTGACTTAACGGACTAATGGCGGCAGCTTCAACAGGAATGACATCGGAGCTACGACAGGTAGCGAGGGGGAGGAGGGTGGTTTCACCGGCAACGTGCAAGAGCAAGGGAAAGACCTACGATCTGCGTGAAGGGCTGGGATTCAATCAGAGATTGACACGTCGCGTGTGCTGAATGGTTGATCAAAAACACAAGGAGGAGGGATTGAAGTTGGATGGTTGAGATTGCGACACGTGGCCGGCGATGAGGAAGGATGGAGATGGACGGTTGGGATTGAAGGAAGGCTTTCCCCTTTAACTATTGCATGAGTGTTAACTAAGGAAAGGGAAGGAGGTTTAGAGTTGACAGCTGGATAGAGGGAGGGGAGAGAAAGAAATAAAAACATTTCCTTTTATACACCAAAATCCCTTTCCATTTTTAATTAAGGTTTAAAGCACACTTGAAACCGTAGTTTCTATTTCTTCAAATAAACATAAAGAAAACAAAAGAATTTATTTAAACTAAATCAAAACATATATATTTTAGAGCTTATAAAATAAAAACAAAACTTGAGATTCTAAAATAGTTTCAAATACAAAGTTTAATTAATCCTCTTCGAACTTAATAAAAAAATTAGGGGTGTTACAAAAAACAACAAGAGGAAGGTAAAGAAGGTGTTGCCCAACCTGAAGGGGATGAAGAGGTATTAAACATTAAGTAATATATTAATTTATTTTGACATTTTGCATTCTAATTATCTATTTATGTAATACAGGAGAAGCAACCTGAGGAAGGTGAAGAAATTGGTGCCCAACCTGAGGGAGCTGAAAAAGGGTTTCATGAATTGAAAAGCTGCACAGAAAAAATGAGAAATTCAGATAGTAAAGGAAAGAAGAAAAAAGTAAAAAGTTCAATTGCAGAAGTATGTATGTATTAATTATTAATACATGTTTCAAATCCTTAGAATTAATGATAACTGTATTTATTTGGGCAGAGAAGAAAAAAAGTCTAAAAATGGAAGCTCCCAAATTGAGGTTTGTTAAGTCTTAATAGTATTTAATACAATAGTAGTATGTTAAGTCATGCACTAAAATATTGTTTTGTGTTCAGACGGAGAAAAAGAAGAAGTTTACAAAACATGAGAAAGGAAAAAGAAAAAAGAATCAAGTTCAAAGAGAAAGCCATCGGTGAGTATTTAAGAATATTAGTATATTTGCTTTATTGACATGTTAATACTTTACTGAGTATGTGTATAATTATAATATTTGTAAGTTAAAACTTCTAGCCAAAGAAGAAAATAAAATTTACTCGAAGTAAAACGTTGGGGGTTGATAGGCCAAAATTGTATGAGAGGTACTAATTTTCTGTTGTGTTTAAAATAATATTGTATTTAGAATGTCATACTGTGTTTAAGAATTAATACAATATTATTATTTCCCAGGATGCCCCACTGCTTCTACCATGCAAGAAGCAGTCAGACACCCAAAAGTTAAATATATTTAGGGCATTTGATACAATTAGACTAATAAAGAAATAACTAACTCCCAATGAAAGGATAATGTTTAAGAAAAGTTGTTTGGAACGTTATAGACCTAGATGTTCAGAGATTTCAATCACAACTAATGTACCATTTGATACAGAGAGAATGTGAGTCTCCAAATTCGGAGGAATTGTGGTTTAATATAAAAGGGAAGGTAATAAAATTTGGAATAGAAGATTTTGCAAGAATAGCAGGATTAAATTGTGAAGCACTACCAAGAATAGAAACGAAGATTTTTAGTGGGACATTCAAGAATAAGTACTTCAAGGATATGAAGACAATATTTAGGAGTGATGTTAGCGACCTTTTTAAATCAGGGAATATAATGAAGGAAAAGGATAAGGTATCACTAGCAAAACTTTATAGTTTCAATGCTTCATTGATGAGAAGCACATAAATACGAAAGTTGAACCAGAACATATGGTGTTGTTGGACGATGAAGAAAAAATTGAAAATTATTCATGGGGGAAGGTGCCTTTCGAGTCACTAATAACATACATTCAAAATGCCATCCTAAAACCTCAATCAACAAGCGTAGGGCTGGCCGACTTTCCATATGCTCTATTAATATGGGCATATGAATGTATAATCAAAACAAATATGTGATAAAGAAGAGAAATGGTCATCTGGAAATGTTTAATTGGAAATCTAATGTGCAACTAAAATTGGCAGAGGTTCAAGAAAAGATCTTTGAAAACAATAAGGTTAAGTGTTATTAATATTGTTCTTTTGTGGTATTTATTCAATTATTGTATTAATATTGATGTTGATGTATGTATGAAATTTTTTTTATGTAGTTTTCTGTAATAAGCAAGACCTCTCATAGTACAGACTACCCACTAAGTGGTAAAGGAAATTTGGACAAGGTAAATTTGTTTAATACTGTATTAGTTTTGCTAAGTCAGTACTGTATTGGTTAATATTGTATTTCATTTCTGAATTTTGTACTTAATTTCTAATACTATATTTGCTTTCTTAATTGTTAATACAATATTTAATTTCTGAATTCTGTACTTCATTTTTAATACTGTATTTTCTTTCTTAACTGTTAATACTGTATTTAACTTTTGTATTATGTATTATATTGGTTAATACTGTATTATTTTTCTTAATTCTGTACTAAATTGTTAATACTGTATTACTTTTCCCTAATTCAATACTGTGGGTCTAATACTGATATGAAATCATGCAGGTTGCTTTTAATAAGAGTGAAGAATTAAATTCTGTAAGTAAATTAGTCCACTTATTATACTGTTTGTATTATTTCATAAAAATAACTAATATTCAATTTGTTTCAAATTGAAGAATTGTGAGAAATCTAGGAATAATGTTTGTGAGGAGATTGGGGAATGGTATGAAAAAGAATTTGGAGGGTGTGAAGCTGTGATTAATATTGTTGAAGGTGAAAAAAAATTTGTAATTGTTGAAGAAGGGGAGAAGAGATAAGAAGAAATTGGAGAGAAAATGGTAGAAGAAAAAAAAGGATGATTCAAGCAAAAAAAGTACCCCTCATATGAGTACAATCTTAGACTGTTTTGCTAAGTTGCAAAATTTTGTAAAAACATTTGTAGATGAAATGAAAAGCTCTATTGGGGTATTGATACAAGGTTGGATGAGATATTTGACGAAATAAAATAATTGAAAAGAAAACAAGAAGGTGGTGCAATTGATTTAAATTAAGAAGATGAAATTGATGGAGATGGTAATGATGAGGGAAATGGTAATGACGGAGGAGAAGGAGATAATAATAAGGGAGGAGAAAATGAAGAAGGAAATGATAAAAGTAAAGATCAACCAGAATAGAGGGAAGATGACAACAGAATAGATGACACGGACAAGATGATTGAAAATGCCTTGGGAGATATAAAAGTATTAATAAATTAAGTGTTATAGTACTGTATTAATTTATTCATACAATTCTAAACATATATAAATTGATGACAGTTACAAAATTTGGAATGTGGAAAAGAAAATGTGGACGACGGAAAACAGAAAAATAAGAACTGAGAAGCAAGCACAACGGTACATTGATGCGTAAATTTTTTGTTTATAAGTACTTAAGTTTTTAATTTGAATAAAATATTATTTAGGTATTAATATTTTCATTTACATGATTGAAAATTCCGAAGAGAAGGGATTTTCTCAGAAGGAAAGAAGATGGTAAGGAGGACGAAAAGGAAGAAATGGTTTCTATTCGCCTACGATCTCCTTACACATCCAAGTTTGACTCGTCAAAAGAAAAAATGAAGGAAAATTCAATGGAGAAAGTGATGACACTTATGATTATATTGATCCTCCAAGTTTTACTTTGATGTCACAAATTTAGAATTTAATTATGTTTGTTGAATTTAAAGACATTTTGGGTTTGATTGTCTTACTTACCTTGTTTGAAGACATCTGCTGCAACTTTAGTGTTCTTACCTTTTTATATAATGGAATATATCTTGGAATAGTACTTTTAGTATAATACATATATATTTTTAGAACTATCTTACTTTGAAATTGAATATCACAAATACGGTATTTATTATTAATACCATTTTTAAAGAATGAAAACAAAGTCAACGACTTGTATCATTATGAGCTATAAAAATTCCATGTATTATAGAGAATGGTGCGTCAAAGTTAACCACCTATAAGTTATATTCAATCTTTTCTATGCTAAAACAGAACAAAAATTTAGAAGCTCTTCTACTACCTCACTACATTTATTCCCTATAAGCCATATCATGTTTTCATGCACATAAACATGAATAAAACTAAAACGGTAACTAGAGTTGTAGAGAACATTACAACAGTAGTTTGCAGAGTTGAGAGTTCTCACAAGAACTCATATTCTAAATCTTAATATTTCTCTAAACAAAAAACACCAAAGCTTCAGTTGTTAACAACAATACAATATAGATATGAGAATTTTTCAATGTGTTCATTCTCTGATATGAAAAATTCATATTCTAAACTATAAACAAGTACCAATCATATAACTTGCACACAATTTCATTATTTATTGGAAAAATTGAATTGCAATAGAAGTATCCAAAAATATAGTAAAGAACAATCAGAAACACAGTATTAACTATTAATACCATGTTTGAAAGAATGTAAACAAATGTAAAAGCAATACACCTACCAATATGAGATACTATAAGAAGAAAAATACTACTGAGAAAAAGGGTTTTTGCATATCTTTCTATTATGACCAAGTTTTTTACAATGTCCACATTTAACTCTTTGCTTCATTTCAAATTTTATTTTCATGCATTATTTCTTTGGTCTACCAATTGAGCATATTGTTGAAGGGGCAAAAGTTTGATATCTTTGATGTCTTGAGGTACATCCCAATAGCCAGAAAAATCGATAAGGAATACTAGGCCAGCATGTGTCTTTCATATTTCTTCATTTGAATAATAATTAGATTCGTAATCCTTGGCGCGAAGGTCATCATGGAGTGTAACAGTAGAGGCATGTGGACATGGTATGCCTAGTTGATCATATTGCTGACATGTGCATTTCTTTTCTCTGATATTGACTATATGTTGTTGAGTTCCATAAACAACTTGAAATTGATCAGTATCAATAGAGAACACCCGTTTAAGGAAAATATTAATAGATACATTAATACAGTATGTAATCATAAATACAGTAGAAATACCAATTTAATACAGTCTATAAAAATCAAAGAAATCTAAATACCTGCATAAAATGTCCGATTTCAACCTGTTCTCTTAATTGAAATTTACACTCTTTTGAGAAATTTGTTTCCTGATTAGAAGCTTCCAACCTTCTAGTACTAAACTAAGATTGAATGGACATTTTAACTGCCTCGAACATGGCATGCACCAGCAGCTCACGTGCTTTAAGCATGACATTGTTATAACTTTCGCATGAGTTGTTTGTCACAAAATCCCACTACTTTCGAGGACAATAAGCTCGAGACCATTTGTCATATCTAATATCATACAACTCTTGCCTAATGCATGGAAAACCATTCTCCAAATGTCGCATGTACTCTTCAAATTCCATTGGATTTCAACATTTTGCCAGACTAACAAAATGCCAACATCAAACTTTAACTTATGTTTCTTTACCAAATTTTCTTTCAAATGATGGAGGGAAATTCCATGGAATACCTCAGGTCAAACCTCAGCAATGGATTTACCCATTTGCTGTCAGGAATAGGGTAGATGACGCCCACATCGAGCCACTTGATTATTTCTTTCCTTACTACCTCTTTCATGGCAGGTTTTAATCGATGTTAATGTTCGATTGAGCGAAAATCGTCATCCTCCAAGCTGATCTTGTGCATACAGAAAGATGGACTTATTCCTTTTAAATCCGCGAGAGTCCATCCTATTGATTGTTTATGTTGCTTCAACAAATCAAGCAACTCTGCTTTGTGTTTAGGTAATAGCTTGGAAAAATTAATCACAGGTAAAGTTTCGCTTTCGCCAAGATAAGCATACTTCACATTTTCTGGGAGGGGCTTAAGTTCCAATTCTTGCGGTATTTCTATCGACGGTCTTGCTGGTGCTGCTGCTCTGTCTGATAGGTTTATTGAGTAGTTTTCAGCATAACAAATCTCGCCGACCTTTAATTCCTCAACAGGTGACTCGTCTTCACTTGACCCTGATAGGTTGCAATTTCGGTGCTAATATAATATTTCGTAATTAATTCAAAGTCAACTTAACCTAAATGTAACTTAGAATCGCTTACGCGCAAGTATACGCGGTTGGGAATTGCAGTAAGTAATAAGTATATAGATTTATTGATCCCACAGAGAATTTAAAGCGCAATGATATAGATTAAGGGTCAGAAATGTAAATAACACGAATGGGTTTAAGATAGTTGATGTTGGTGAAGTATCAATCGAATAAAATGCTAATGTTGACGCTAAACTGATGTTGATGCTGACACTAATGCTAATGCTAAACTAAGTTGCTTAAGTTAATTATAAATCTAGAGAGAACATGTATGTGTTGCGTGGTGATAAAGAAATCATGCTACCCAACCGCATAAATGCTTCTGCAATCATGGATGTAGAACTCAGCTTCTGCTGCAGTTCCACATGAATAGGCTAATGGTTTTGCACACGCTAGTGGGGTTAAACCTTAACTCCCATTGAGTCGTACAAAGAGTATTCACACAATACTAACATAACCTGCTAGGTGTTCCGCCAAGTTCCTCTTCTGAGTAAGCTGAAGGCAAGCATACGTGGGTAACGAGTCGACGCATACTTAATTTAATTACAACATTATAAATTCAATCACCCACAATTATGCTATTTCTAAATTCCAATTAAATATGCTTTTAAAAATTATATGAATGGCGACTACAGGAAGAATCGCAGTAAATATTAATTCAAAGTAAGTTAAGTTGTCATGAGAAAATGAATACATACTGGACTAAACTTCAAGTCCCCTTCTGGAATACTAGACTGCAACCTGCCGGTACAAGGCCCGGAGATTTACTTTTAAACACGAGTCTTTCGTATGCAGCTAGTGAGATGGTTATTCCTAACTCCCTTCTAAAAAAGTACTTAAGCCTGAGCATTACCTAGTAATTGCGGTGAGGTTAAGCCCTTAGCATCTTCTTTTCCAAGATCAATGCTAAGCACTCCCGAGTGGAAGGTCAATCAACTCGAGATAGTTAAAACAACCGCCGTTCTTACTCATTTTCCTCTTTTACTTGATCTTAAAATTAATAGCCATATTACTTAGCTTTCATACTTACTTAATGTAACGGCCCAGTTCTTCATTCTGGTTTCTCAGGTACGTTCGGTTAGTTTTTCTGATGTTCGGTTGGGCCATTAGGGCAGCTTAGACCCCTGAGGGCATTTTGGTAATTTTGCCTCTAGGGGTAGTCTCGTAATTTTCCAGAGTCCGGTTTGGTTCAGTTAATTTGATTGAGTTGGGTTTCCTTCCGTTTCAGGTTCTAGGAGCTAGTTTGGCCTTTTGGAGAGGTGTTGGAGCTTCGGGTTATTTATTTGAAAATAGAATTTAAAACTGCACTTCCCAAGACTCGAACCCACGACCAAGCGAGGACACATGTCGCGACCTCCTTCTTCCCTTGCTTTTGCCGAACCCTAGTTACTTGTAGTTGCACTCCTTCATTTTTTCCCTCACTTTTACGAACATTCCCTCTTCTCTCTTTTCTCTCCAAAACCCGACAGCTTTCTTTTCTCGCCCAAACTTCCCAGCCGCAGCACACCTTTTGCCGAGCTTGTCTCATTCGCCAAGCTCATCCGAGAATAGCTTTGCAGCTGAGTTTTCCCTTCTGCTGAGCAGCTGCAGGCCGCTGATCACCCTGCCAAGATCTTCAGCCCAGTTCGTCTTCGTGCCCGTCCAGACCGCGAGCATCGTTCGCCCCGCAGCCGTTCGCGTGTCCTCATCGCGATCGCGAACGCCAGCAGCCCCTTCGCAGATCGCAGGAACAGCGAGCGACCACCCGATCCGTCGCTCGCTCTCGGCCGTACGCCTTCACTCCAGCTCGCCCAGTGCTCCGCAGAAGACCCGCACGCCAGCGCTCCACAGCAAGTAGCCCGCGCGCCTTCGCCAGCTCGTCCCCTTCGCGTCGCTCGACCCAGCACGATCGCAAGGACGTCCAGCCCTCGCTGCACACGATCCAGCTCGCGCGTGCCAGTTCGCGGATCTGCCAGCTGCTATCGCCCTCACCTTGCTGCTCACGAGGCCTTTGCCAGCACAGCCCCTCGCCCGCTCGACCGTCTGCACGCCTGAGCCTTGCAGCCGCAGCCGTCCAAAGGCTTGTGTCTTCCTCGGGTTTGGGTAATTTCCCTTTTTTCGAGCCTCGTGCGTGTTTGGTTACCTATTTCGTTTAGCCATTAGATACTTATTAGTTGTGCGTATTTTATTGCTAGGTTGTTGTCTGCAGCTCAAGGAGCAAAC
>JBBMKA010048082.1:0-13184 GCA_037833695.1 Sechiopsis laciniata
AATAAATAAATAAATAACCTAAATGAAAGAAAACAATTTTGCTATGAAGAACTAATTTAATCCATTTATTAAAATTAAATAAGACTAAGAAGATCACCGCCCATTAAATACATTGAGGCTAGACTGAGTGAGACCACTGTCTCTGAAAAATTGATGCTCCAAGCGAGTGAGATTTGACTGTGGATTCCAACTCCCTTTGAAATCACTTTCAATTTCTTCTCCGATTTCAACTCAGATTCCTTTTCGTGTTCTTCTCCTTCAATTTGAGCTCCAATCTTCCATTTCCAGTTCCCGTCGGAGTTCGATTTGCGATTCCTCAGATGTTTGATTGATTTTCAGATCCAGATCGCTGCAACGATGGGCCACGTGAACTTGCCGGCATCCAAGAGAAACGCGCGGCAATGGCGGCTCCTCGATATCGTTTCCGCAGTGATTTTCGGTTTAGTGCTGGTGTTCTTTCTTCTCGTTTTCACTCGCCTTGGTGACTCGTTTGCTGCTTCTGGCCGTCAGACTTTGCTGCTTTCTAATGCCGATCCGCGGCAGCGGCAGCGGATTATGGAGCTCGTTGAGGCTGGGGAGAAGCAGGTTATTGAAGCTTGCCCTGCCGACGATGTGGATCACATGCCTTGCGAGGATCCGAGGCGGAATAGCCAATTGAGCAGGGAGATGAATTATTATCGGGAGCGGCATTGCCCGATTCCTGACGAGACGCCGCTTTGCTTGATTCCACCGCCAGATGGGTATAAGATACCTGTTCAATGGCCGGAGAGCTTGCACAAGGTATAATGAGATTTTTCTAATCATTTGTTTGTTTGAAAAGTTATGAGATCTTTAGTTTCATGATTCTTGCTTCATGTAGAGTTGGAACTTCTGTTTCTAGAATGGTTTTGGTAGAATTTTGTTCGCTCTTATCAAAGTGGATATTGAGAGACGAAATTAAGTTGCAAATTTCAATGTGTAGTTTGTCTCTATAGAGTGTGTTAATGACTTAAGTAGGCTATCAGTGAACTAGCTAGCTGCATATGAACTGTGTAGTGATTGATAGTGTAGGAAACCGGATGAAGATTTGTGAATTAGTAAAATTTGAACGAACATAATTTATGGTATAGTTAGGATCTCATTGATAAGTCACCGGTAGTTCCCTCTCTTATTGATTGGATAGCAACACACTGTTTTACTTGGAAGTACGGATCACTTTTTCGCGCAGAATATGGCTACTGGCACTGTGGGTGAGGACGGAAGAAGATTGATATTCATCTGATGATTTCTGGACTAAGAAGTCGGCTTATTGAATGTGATTTATAACAACTCATGGATTGGCCTAGTCATCAAATAAGGTCTTGGAGATCCAAGAGATTATGGATTCACGACCTACCTAGGAGATAACCCTGCATCCAAATATTGTAGGATCAGATGTTATGTCCTGTGATCGTGAGAATAATCATAGTGGAGGTGAGTGTAAGCGGGATCAAACACTCACGAATAGAAATTGAAAATAGTGATTTATAACTAGTGCTTGCCTTATTATAAATCTGTGTGTATATGTTTGGTGGTTAAGAGCCGGGTGGGGAAGGGGATGGAATGAGGAAAAACAGATAGATAGATACCTTTGGTAGGTTATCAATTCTCCTTCATATTTGGAATGGATTTTTTTGGTTCCCTACTTTTCAGAACTTGCCTCTGATTTTTACTCTGTGAGGGAGGAGATCTAGGTTGGAAATATTAAAACTTTCAGCATTGAGGAACATGTACTAGGGTGTACTTGTATGTTTGATTTATTCAAGCTATCGACCGAGACAAAAGCTTTTTTTTTCCCCCAAATATAGATCTTGGTAATGATAAAAACCCGCTTGCTACTAAGTAATGACACCTTAGCCTAGAAAGTAGAAATTTGTTTATTTTGATGTGATCTTGACTGGTTAATTGTTCCCCTCAAACATTAATTGGGGCAGAATATAGTATCAAGTTCACATTAATGCTTAAGATCAATGTTTTAAGTACCATTTATTTACATGCACCATGCAGATATGGCACAGCAACATGCCTCATAATAAGATTGCAGATAGGAAAGGACATCAAGGATGGATGAAACAGGAAGGCCCGCATTTCATTTTTCCTGGTGGCGGAACGATGTTTCCTGATGGTGCGGTGCAGTATATTGAGAAACTTGGACAATACATTCCTATAAAGGGTGGCACTCTAAGGACTGCACTTGACATGGGTTGTGGGGTAAGAACAAATCCTTCTTCCTTACTGCCCTCCTTTTCTTATACGTTAGACAATGCAACCTCCCCACTTGACTTGAGTCCACCGAGCATAATCGCATTTCAACCAACCGACCGAGCATAATCGCATTTCAACCAACCGACTCACTTGCTTCTCCCAACATGGGGAATGAGAACTCAAAATTTTGTTTACAGTTTTAAATTTTAATAAAGAAATCACAAATTGTATGTGCATTGCAGGTTGCTAGTTTTGGGGGGTATCTGCTTGCTGAGGACATTCTGGCTGTTTCTTTTGCTCCAAGAGATTCCCATAAATCACAGATTCAATTTGCCTTGGAAAGAGGAGTTCCAGCATTTGTTGCCATGCTTGGAACTCGGAAGCTTCCTTTTCCGGCGTTCTCGTTTGATTTGGTGCATTGTTCACGTTGTTTAATTCCGTTTACTGCTTACAGTAAGTTTGAGTACTTTAAGCTGCTGGAATAAATGTAACTGAAGTGTGTTTCTGTGAACTCATAGGAGATGATATCACTGCAACTAAAACTCACTGTTTACTTTTCAGGAAAAATAAGCCTATGTTATATGATATAGCAGCCTGATGCATGATCAATAAACTGTATTTTAAGATTATTTTGTTTACATTTTACAATTGATTTACATAATGAGGAATTGGAGCTTCCCGTAGACTGTTTCAGACTCAAAATTACCATATACTTCAGTTATTTATAGATTAAAACCCTTAGCTTTTAAACGTGAAGTGAATTGCGCACAATTTTTCACCACCCTTCTCTCTTACCAACAATTTGTTCTTTTTTTTTTGCAGATGCTACATATTTCATTGAAGTCGATCGTTTACTTCGCCCAGGGGGGTATTTGGTCATATCTGGACCCCCTGTACAATGGCCCAAACAAGACAAAGAATGGGCAGATCTTCAGAGTGTTGCAAGATCATTATGTTATGAGTTACTTGCTGTGGATGGAAATACGGTCATCTGGAAAAAACCTGATGGAGATTCGTGTCTTCCTAATCAAAATGAATTTGGTCTTGAATTGTGCAGTGAATCTGATGATCCCATTCATGCATGGTAAGTTCATATTAATTTGTTTTGAACTTGACTTATTGCATATATATAATAGGGATTTTGGTGTAGTTAGCAAATTCTGGCATCTCTATTTTGAAACATGCCAAAATATTTCATACATGCCAAAATATTTCAACTTTCACGGGCTTCAATCAGTTTAACTTGATTGAAAGCATCAATTTGTGGGCTGGAATGTCACAAAGGAGTGGAATGTATATTTAAATTTTTTCTAAAATTTTGACAGCCATAGAATTTCTTTCCTTTTTTATTGATGAAAAATCACATTTTTTTTATATGAGTTTGTATTATTTCAGGTATGTGAAACTAAATAGATGTGTGAGTAGAACGTCGTCTGCCAAGGAAGAGATATCTGTTGGGACAATTCCAAAATGGCCAGATAGGCTAGCCAAAGCTCCTTCAAGAGCTGGAATTGTGAAAAATGGTATCGACGTGTTCAATGCCGACTCTCGGCGGTGGGAAAGGAGGGTTTCTTATTACAAAAAGTCTTTAAATCTGAAGCTGGGCACCCCGGCAGTGCGCAACGTGATGGATATGAATGCATTTTTTGGAGGCTTTGCTGCAGCCATAAGATCTGACCCTGTTTGGGTGATGAATGTTGTTCCTTCTCGCAAGCCACCCACTTTGGCTGCAATATATGACAGAGGCCTAATTGGAGTCTACCATGACTGGTGAGTTTCCAATTGCTTGCTTTAATCCTTTTATTGTGGTCCTAATTCTGTCCTCTACTGTTGCTATTAATTTTCCTCGTCCATCTTCACTAGCGCTAAACAAAATGCTGTTGATCTTTACTGGCCAATTTGCTAGTGGAGTTGGTTCTATTTGTGATTTCACTGCATGCACCACAAAAAATTGGAGTGTTAAAAATTTTCTCTATGTCATGGAAAATGATTAAAAAAGACATGATAAGACCAAGATTTTCCCGTCCTTTATTAATTTTTTTTCTTGTGATTTTACTGAGAGCTTGCATATCTGTACAGTCTGTGATGTTTTAACCTCCTAAGCAGTAAGTTAAATAGCCAACCATGCGTAGCTCTAGTGGCATGATGTATAGCCTAATAGTCAAGAGGTTACAATTTTATATCCCCACCCCATTCCAAAGGTTGCTGAATAAAAAAATATATTCAAATGAAATAAATAGGCAACTAAATTGTTCCCAAAGTGTGGCGCGGTGATCAAAGGCTTGGGCTTTGAGGTGTGCTTCCTTCTAGGTCTTAGGTTCGAGATTTATCTGTAACATTAATTTGTAGACACCTACTACGTCTCTATTCCTTAAATGTCTCCCAATGTCTGACCTAGGGACGGGTGTAGTTTACTCTAGATATATAGGAGCGAAGTTTTGATTTTTCGATCTCCAAAAAAAAAAGGCAATTAAATTCTCTCTTTGAAGTTTGCCAGTATATGGGTACATCCTCAAGGGGTGGCGCAATGGTTGAAGACTTGAGCTTTGAGGGTATGCTCCGCTCCCTTCAAGGTCTCAGGTTCGAGACGTACCTGTGACATTACTCCTTTGATGTCTCCAGTGCCTGACTTAGGGACGGGTGTGGTTACCCTTGTTTCAAAAAAAGTATATGGGTACCCTCACAAGTAGGAAATTTGAAATGCATTATTTGTAGAAGCATTAATATTTTGATGGTTTTCAGGTGCGAGCCTTTCTCAACATATCCACGTTCTTACGATTTTATCCACGTAGCTGGAATTGAATCACTCGTTAAATATCCAGGTTCTGACAACACCAGGTACGTATTGTTGTTTTCACCCATTGGTTTTATCCTTTGTTTGCATCTTCTCAGTTATTTTGACATTCTGCTCCCTCGTTTTTTCCTTTGTTTTTTACCACATTTTTCATTCATCAGTCTCAGCTTTGAAAACGAATGTCATTGGCACAAAAACTAATAGTTGTATTTAACATTAGATTAATCCTAAAATCAAAGGTAATCTTTACGTTAAGAGTACTATTGAGATATTTGGAGGCTGATTTTGAGTGATGGAGTTTTTTTTAGTTCCGTAATATTAGAGATGGAGGGGATTCAAACTTGGGATCTCTTGGTTGAGGATACATGTCAATTATTGTTAAGCTAATCTCAATTTGGCATGAACGAGAAGAATTTTAATGACTAGAAAAAAAATGTTGTTTTTTCCTTTTTTAGGGAATTAGTTGTAGGAAGTAAATTATAACATCACTATTTTGTTATTTCATATATAGCAAAATATCAATTTTCATTGCTTGTGAACTAGAGTATATCAACTTTCATTTTCTGTAAACTAGAATGTCACAAGTGAGTGGAATGTCATTCCAGTTTTTGCTATATTTGGTTTTTTTCTAAAATTTGAGATCCATAGAATTTCTTTCATTTTCTTATTATTCATGAAAAATCTCTTTTTTTTTTTATAATTATTTTATAATGCTACAATATTCCATACCATAGTTCTGAAAGCTTATCTAGTACAATCTTTTCATTTGTATGACATCCGGAGATGAAGTTGTAAGCTTTACTCGAAGTTCATGTTCTTTTCTTCGAACTACATAAAATTGAAAATCAAATTTATGCAATGAATATTTAACAACTTATCTTTTTTTCAAATGTTTGACAAAACTAGAATTGAATTTAAAATGAAGCTAATTATAATCGCCAAATTTCTGATATAGCCTTAGCTTTATAATCAATCTAAGCAAGATGAATATTTCGGATTCTCGTAGGTGTAACCTTGTTGATCTAATGGTGGAAATGGACCGAATCTTACGTCCTGAAGGAACGGTAGTGATTAGGGACAATCCCGAAGTTATTGAAAGGGTAAGTCGCATAGCGCGAGCGATAAGATGGACCGCCACGGTACATGAGAAAGAACCTGGATCACAAGGAAGAGAAAGAATTCTTGTTGCAACCAAAAACCTTTGGAAGCTACCTTGAACACATTCAAAGCATGATGGGGCTTTTTATCCTAGTGATCTAAGGTAATCCTTTTTTCATCCATATTTCAAGCCAATATAGTATAAAAAATTAGAAAAAAATGGAAAGTTTATCTAAGAAGTTGCAGAGTAGGTGACAAATATTCTTTTTGTTCTAGTTCTGAAAATTTCAAAAAAGTTAGCTGAATGTATTATTTTGCACCAATCTGATCACCATAGCCAACTTCCTGTATTTGCTAAAGTTTTCCTTCTGTAGTAACTTTATTTATAGGGCATTTGGTAACATAAAGTCATGTCTACTTTTAATGGTTCAAATGGAGGCAATCCAAACAAATAATTTACATATGGGGTGTTTTAAATTCACCTAATGTGCTTCTTTATACCCTTATCATGTATAAGTATAATTACAAAAATGCCCTGTAAGATGTTTGTAATGAGAGGATTTAAAGCCTATTTTTTATTCTTCAATTTTTCATTTTGTTTTGGTATGTTTATGTTTATTATGTTTTAGTTTATTAATATTGCATAAAAATTTGTGAACATAAACGTTCGGAAACCAAGTTCAATCTAAGGTGTTTACTTACCTACGAATTAATTTATTATAAATTTACTTAACAACGAAATGTTAGGATTATGCAGTTTATCTCGTGAGAATAGTCGAGATGTATAAGCTGGTTCAATATATGACAAATCACTACGATATATCCGTGTTTGAAGTTTCTTACATTGTTTTTAAGCTCTACAATTAGTTCATCTTTGGGATGGTAATTTGTGTCTTCTTTACTTATGCTCAAATTGGCAACTTTTAGTCGGGTTAGTTAGTGCAAAAATTTAACGTTATGGATTTTGACAAATGTTTTGAAAATGAACTTAAACTTGAAATCCAACCAAGTTGAAGGATATTATTATGATTTCCATGTGAGTATGGGGATTGAAAAATATCTTCTCAAGCAACCTTTTCCAATGGGATACAACAAAATTATCTTCTTTTTGGTGGTTTGTAATTTCGTCGTCTAATGAAAGACTTTTGCTCCTTTTCCCATTTCATGTTGTTATCGGCCATTACCCTAGATTTGGTACAAGATGTCTTACAAGGGTAGAGTTGGCAAAAGTATGGGCTTAAGCTTACCTTTTGATTTGTCTCTCTCTAATATATATAATGGAAATAAGAACACTTGTTTCAAAGGTTAGATATTTGAATGTTCATTTGCTAGTGAGAAACCCATTCAAAGGTTATTTTTCATGGGATTATTCAAGTAAATTGGCTGGCTTTGAATTCCCCATTGGAATTTTTCTTTTTAATTTTTTTTGTCTCTTTTTATAATCTAGTATTTTTTTAAATAATAGTTTCACATAGTTAATTGTTCATGGAAAATGTTTCAATTAAATAGCAGATTATTAAAGAAATATATTTGAATAAATATTTCTACCAACAAAAAATTAAATTAAGATTAAATTTAGAAAAAAAAAAAGTAAATTGGCCAAATAATGAAAATGGACACATCTACTCGAATGAACATTTTTGGTCATTCACCACTCTTAAATTCTCATTGTGGATAATGACTAACAAAATGGAGACCTAAGAGAGTTTTCTACCTTGCCAGAGAAAAAGATAAACAATTTATAAAAAGAGAGGAAAAAAACAGCAAAGATAAATGATGTAAAAAATAATAAGTTTATGTAGTTCCAGTTAATTTAGTATACATTTTTTCTTAACTTGAATTTAGTATACTATTTTTTAAACAAGAGCAGCCTCGCTCGTCTCTAAACCAAATACTAGAAACATCTAATTTAGCATACTTTTTTCTAACCCATAAACATAGAAACTCAGAATAGTGAGCATTAAAGTCCTTCAAATACAATTGATTTTCACTGTTTCTACGGGACAATTTTGAAATCGGAAAAAATTAATATTTACATATTGCAAGAATACTGACAAATGAGTTTTCAACAATATTAAAATATATTTTAATCAAATGATTGGATGTCAAATTATTAATATATCCCATCGACTTTAATATGGAAATGTGCTTTTAATAGTCGATGAAAAAGGTCTTTTTTTAAAGGTATTTATGTTAGTATGGTTGATATATATATATATATTGTTTGTTCAGATATTAATTTGGATATTGATACTCCACTGACAAAACAAGAGAATTAATAACAACTTTCTTTATTCAATAATTTACTCAGTCTTTTTCAAAAAAAATAATCAGTCAAGTTCAATATTTATCAACCATACGAACATAAATGGAAGAGGTTTGAACCTTCACCCCTCCTACGATTATTGAACTAAAAAAGATTAAGAATTATTAAAACTCTATTTATTGATTTTATGAAGATTGTTATAACTATTTTATCTTAAAATTATAATATTTTTAGGAGCAATTATAATGCATTAGCTATTTTAATAAAATAATTATAAATGTAATCAAGTTTTAAAATATGTGTATTCATAGTCATTAATACATTTCAATATTATATTATTAATACAATATAATTTATGATTGATACAATGTTATGTATTATTATTAATATCTATGACCATAATTTCTTTTTTTTTTAAATGATCATATTTATAATTATTTTTTGATTTTGAATAATTTAATAAGTTTCTCTATTTTTAGAGTAGTGTCGTGTATCACTTTGTAATTATTTTGTTACAAGTTTAAGTTTTAAATGTTGTTGAAATAAAAAAATATATGTAATATTGTTAAAAATTTAAAATATCTATTTCAATTGTGATCGACTAGGAACTAGCCAACAAAAAGTGCAGTATAAATAACATGATATAGAACTCAAGAAAGTATATAGGTTATATGATCTAATAATCAAGAGAAATTTTTTTTATAATCTTGTTTAGATGGATGAACCATAAATGGTTGGATATAAATGATATTATTAAGAGTTTTATAAAAATTTTGGAACCACTTCTCTAGATGTTGGAATTGATCAAGGGTTGAACAAATCCTATATCCATACACACTCACAAGTTGAAAGTAAAAATGATTTTTTTTTTTCACAAATGGTTTTAAAACTGAAAACTATACACTGCAAAAGAAACAAACAAACAAGAGCAATGGAGAGAGAAAAAGAAATCCAAAAAGTTCCATTCCATGAACTGTAAACACTTTTTTACACTGCAAAAATGACAGACTCTGATAGAGGGAGAGAAAAAGAAAAAAAGAGAAAAAGAGGTTGGAAGTTACAGAGCAATGGAGTCAACCCACCCATTTTTGGAGCTTTGTAATTTCTAATTTTTTAAAACAAAAAAAAGTAATTTCTCTTTTTTTCATCTTTTTCAAGGCTTCAAAATACCCCACATCTCTTTCTCTCTTTATCCCCTTTTTTTCTTCTTCTTCTTCTTCTTTTTTCTCTCTCTTTTTTAGGGTTTCTTCTTCCCCAAGCTTTTCCTCTCCCTCTTCCATGCACTCTAAAAACCCAAATCATAATGGGTTTGTTTTCACATACCTAACCCTTTCTATTTTATCTTCCAATTCATTTTGTTTTCCATTTTTTATGAGTTTTTTATATTTTTTTTTTTGTCAGAGCAAATCCTTCATCTGAACCTGCGTTTTCTTGATGAGTTTTGGGGTAGGATTTAGTGGAGGTGCTCACGGCGGCGGCGGCGGCGGTCTTATGGCCTATGATGCAATTGCTCAGCCACGGCTTGTTACTCAATCTTCTTTCCCCAAATCCATGTTCTCTTCCCCAAGACTCTCTCTCGCTCTAGTACTGACTCTCCCTTTTTTCAAATCCATTTTGGAAAATCGGATTTCGTTTGATTTGTTTTTTGTTTTTTTTCAGACGAATATCGATGGGCTCGGCGCCGGCGAAATGATTCCGGCGAATTTCAAGCGGAGAAGCAGAGAGGAAGAGCAAGTAGAGAGCAGATCCGGCAGCGAAAACATGGACGGCGGCGGCGGCGGTGGCTCCGGCGACGAAATCGGCGGCGATAACACAAGGAAGAGGAAACGGTACCACCGTCACACTCCACAACAAATCCAAGAACTAGAAACGTAAGATCCAAACTCTAATTTCAAATCCCTAGCCATGAACTTATTTAATCGAAACAGAATCTGGAAAAAAAAAAAAAAAAACCGAATCGATTAATTTGATTTACGATTTGGTACAGAATGTTCAAGGAATGTCCTCATCCAGATGAAAAACAACGATTAGATCTAAGCAGAAGACTCAATTTAGAAACAAAACAAGTCAAATTCTGGTTTCAAAATCGCCGCACTCAAATGAAGGTCAGAACACACAAAAAAAAATCCCCAAAATCAAAATCAAAATCAAAATGTTCACATTCCGCTAATCGATTCAACCGTTTTTTTTTTCCAGACTCAATTAGAACGCCACGAAAACACACTACTCAGACAAGAGAACGACAGACTCCGAGCAGAGAACATGGCGATTCGCGACGCGATTACGAATCCGATCTGCACAAACTGCGGATCGGCCGCTACAATCGGCGAAATCTCTATAGAAGAACAGCAACTCCGAATCGAAAACGCTCGATTGAAGGAGGAACTGGAGAGAGTGTGTGCGCTAGTGAGGCCGGCGGCAATGTCGCCGCCGAGCTCGTGCTTGGAGTTAGGTGTAGGAAGCAACAACAACAACAACAACAATAACAATAACAATATGGATCAGGAATATGGAGGAGGAGTAATGGTGGAGAGATCTTGTCATGTGTACCTGGAAATGGCGATGGCGGCCATGGATGAGCTCGTGAGAATGGCGGAGGAAGGAGATGAAGATCAAGCGTTGCTGTGGAATAATGGAGGGAAGCTTAATGAGGAAGAGTATTTGAGGTGCTTTAATGGCGGATGCTTTGGGATTAAACCTAATGGATTTGTTTGTGAAGGTTCCAGAGAGAACGGAATCGTCGTCGTCAATAGCTCTGCTCTTCTTCATACTCTAATGGACTCTGTCAGTTTATTCTCTCTCTCTCTCTCTCTCTCTCTCTCTCTCTCTCCTCACATTCAAACCCTAGCTTCCTTTTCTCTTTCGTCCCTATTTTTTTTCTGTTTCTTTTTTTTTTTTTAAACAAATGTGTATTTATGACTAAGAAAATAAATGGTTGAAGGATTTTGGAAAAAATTACGTGTTACAAAACTCAAAATTCTAATAACTTTTATGGATATTACATTATTTATGCAATAGCTAGCTTGGCACTTTGATTTTTTTTCAAAAAATAAAAATAAAATTAACAACAATTTAGGATGGAAGATTAAACTAATCAATTTTTTTTTTGTTTATAAGCACACATTGATATGTCGAGCTATTTCTCTTTTTGACGAAATTTGATTTTTTATCTTTTAGTAGATACATACATACATAGATTATTTGAAAGATACATAGATTATTTTTATTAAACTAATTTGAAATAGGAACATTTTACTAAATTTGATTTTTTATCTTTTAAAATTGCATAGTTACTAAATTATTGACTATATATATATATATTTTTTTTAAGAAGTATAATTCTTTTTTTTTTTATTGGCATCCTCTAATGTTTTAAAATTAGATACTCATGGAAAAATTGTAGATATTTTAAATTTGTAATAAAACTTTTTTTAGTTAGTAAAATTATTTAATTTTCTTGTTTTTAAATTGATTGATATAATTGGTAGAGTCGGGTAATTTAGCTATACAAAAAATTTATCTTGGATTTATCTTTTTTTTTTTTTGAAAAAAAAAACTTGTTTTGGTTTGAACTATAGTATTTTGTTATTTTAAAATTTTCAATATAATTTAAGGATTTGGTTGCACTTTACTTACATAGTAGTAGTAGAGCTTCAAATACCAATTATAATACATCAATTTAATTTTGCTATGTTATATTTATTATAGTTATGAATTTTTGAAAAAGTTTAAATTATCAAAAATAAAACTGATAATGTTTGTGCCCATCTCTTCAAAAAATAGAACCGGTGGGTGGAGATGTTTCCGAACTTGATCGCGACGGCCGCCACAACCGACATTATCTCCGGTGGAATGGGAGGAACCAGAAACGGTGCTCTTCAACTGGTAATTAATTATTCATTATTTCAATTTCTCTAAGCATAATTTTATTGAATTAAGAATCTTAAATTCTTATATGCTTTTTTTTACCTAATTATACCTGCATGAAAAAAAATTCCCAGATGCATGCAGAGCTTCAAATTTTGTCTCCCATGGTTCCGGTGAGACAATTGAGCTTCCTCCGTTTCTGTAAGCAGCACGGCGAAGGCGTTTGGGCTGTCGTCGACGTCTCGATCGACGCCATTACCGACACTTCCACTCCCCCGTGCCGAAGACTTCCCTCGGGCTGCCTCATCCACGACATGCCCAATGGTTATTCCAAGGTCACTTGGGTTGAACATTCTCAATATGATGAAAGCCATATTCATGAATTGTACCGACCCCTCGTTGGCTCGGGGCTCGGCTTCGGCGCGCAACGGTGGATTGCGACCCTCCAACGGCAGTGCGAGTGTTTTGCTATCCTCATCTCAGCCCCACCTGATCATTCTGGTAAATAATATTGAAAATGCTCAACTTTTCTAATATTATTTTGAAAACATATTATTTTCATATATATATATATATTTTAATTTATTTCATTCTAAAATAATCGCTTCCTGGATAAATTTGACTGTTAAATTAGTCTAGTAATCGGTCAATATTTTGTTACTTCAATAAGAAATTTTCACCATTTTAGTTAAAATTTTGTTAATATATATCTTGTTTACAGTAAATCAAGAAGGGAATTTAAATTTATGATTTCTTAGGTATAGGAATAAGTTTGATGTTGCTGGCTATATAAACATTATGGAATTATGGAACGTAAAAGTATATCATTTTAAAATATATGAATTAAATAGACATCTTTGCCCAAAAATCGTAAGGACTAAAAAGTAATACTTTTCCTAAAATTATAGTTACAATATTCTATTAAATAGTTGGAAC
>JBBMKA010048103.1:0-19983 GCA_037833695.1 Sechiopsis laciniata
CATTTGTAATTAATAGGCATAAACCCCTCATTTGTAATTAATAGGCATAAACCCCTCATTTGTAATTAATAATAGCTCTATTATAAGCATCCACAATGGGCATTCCACCCCTCAATCACATTAATGAAAACGATGCTAATTACTAATCTAAATTCCCTTACCTTGGCCGAATCCAAAGGTTCTACAATTTTCGAGCCTAGAATGCCTCTCCTAAGCTTTTTCGACTTTTGGGGCCTATAACATGAAATCGGATTAGAATTGGCACGTTAAATTGCCAAAAACGAACTCAGAGCGTCGAATTTACCCAAGGGTCAAATTTGGTCAACTGGTCAAATCTGGCCAAAAAGTCAAGAGTCAAAGCTGAGTTGGCTGGTCAAATAGTCCAAGTTGATGTGGCTGGTCAATAGTCAACTGGTCAAACGTGGTCAAACATTCAATTTTAACAACATAATGGCAATAAATCAATAACATTACCCAAGGTTGGTCGAAATCCGACAAGGCAGGCGGCGGATTTGCTCGGACGGCTGTAGCGACAGCGGCGTGCAGATGAATGACGGCGAGTAGGAGGCGTGCGGCGGTCGCGAGTAGCGAGTTGCACGCGGGAGGGGGTTTGCGGGTATGGGTTCGTGGTGGCGCGGGGCTGCGGATGCCGACGGCGGCTGGGTGTCGACAGTGGCGGCGTGGCGGCTGGTGGCGACGGTGGTCACGAGGCGGCAGTGGGCTGGTGCTGGCGGAACAGAACAGAGGGGAGGGGGCTGCTTTGTGCGTGAAAAATAGAGAGAGAAGGGAGAAGGTTGAAGGTGGGGTTTGTTTGGTGGTGGGGATTTGCCTAGGGTTTTGTGCATTAGTTAAATAGAAATATTTGGGTAAAATAATCCTATTTGCAAAATAAGGAAATACTTAAATCACCCCTTATTTTAAAATGTGGAGGATTCCATATTTTTCCAAAAAAAAAAAAAAAATAGAATTATTCTCCCAAGCCATTTATCAATTTTGGCAACTCTCTCTCAATAACCAATCTAGAATATTCTCATTAAATGTAATAAAAGGCATTTAATAAAATAAATTGCAAGGTTACAAAAATTAATCCAATTTAAAGAATTCAAACTAATTTGACTAAGATTCACTTACTCACGAAGTAAAAAATTTTGGGGCGTTACAGACACTTACGTCTGAATAATGTTCTATGTGTCACTCATATTGCTAAGAATATATTGAGTGTGTCTCAGTTTGTTCGTGATAATCGTGTCATTGTTGAATTTGATGCCACACTTGTTTAATTAAGGATAAGGATAGTGACCGGATTGTTCTGCGAGGGACTCTCCGTGATGGTTTATATCAACTACCGCAAATGTCAGGTGTTGTGGATGGCTGTGCAGCATCGTCTTCAATTCTTTTTCCTACTCAATTTAATTCAATAAAAGTCTTACTATGTTTGTTGTTTCCCTTTTGCAAGAGTCTGTGAATTTGGCTGTGACCAAAACTACTTGGCACAAGCGTTTAGGACATCCGTCCTCTAGAGTCTTAGATCTTATGTTACAAGCATCAAATCTTTCTGCTATTAATGAGAAATTAGAATTTTGTGATGATTGTCAATTTGGAAAAGCACATTCTCTCCCTTATGCTCAATATTCGTCCTATGCTACTAAGATGTTTGA
Organism: Sechiopsis laciniata; assembly: GCA_037833695.1. Classification (NCBI taxonomy): domain Eukaryota; kingdom Viridiplantae; phylum Streptophyta; class Magnoliopsida; order Cucurbitales; family Cucurbitaceae; genus Sechiopsis; species Sechiopsis laciniata. The sequence continues at coordinate 1,659 of JBBMKA010048103.1, forward strand.
ATTGGTTCATATGGATGTATGGGGACTGGCAACTATGTTAGCCTTGGATGGTTATCGGTACTATGTCAACTTCATTGATGACTACACTCGGCTCACATGGCTTTTCCCTTTTAGATTTAAGAGTGACACTTTTGATGCTTTTCAATAATTTTGTAACATGGCTATGACTCAGTCCAGTGCTCGGGTTTGATGTATTCAATCAGATGGTGGCGGCAAATTCCAGCAGGTTCATCGGGTTTGTCGACAGAATGGCATCCTCGTTCACATATCCTGTCCATATACGTCGCAACAGAATGACAGAGCTAAACGCAAACATCGTTATGTCGTTGAAACAAGTCTCAATTTGCTTGCTTAAGGATCTTTACCGCTCAAGTTTTGGTGGTATGCATTTCTTAGTGCCACTTTTCTTATAAATAACATGCCTCTGCTGTGTTGAATTATCAGACTCCTAGCAAGTTGCTCACAAATACTACATAAACTTTTGATCACTTGAGAGTTTTTGGGTGTGTCTGTTTCCCGTCCAATCAGCCTTATCAAGCTCATAAGTTTGGCTTCCACTTTGTTAGTGTGTTTACCTTGAAACGAGTCTAGCTCATAAGAGACACATTTGCTACAGCTCCACAAGTCTTATTTTCATTTCCCGTAATGTCACCTTCAATGAGAATGAATTCCCCTCTGTCTCTTGTCCAAGCTTTCGGCCTGTTCCTATACATCCAGCACCGTCTTCACCTACTCTCCCTTCTTGGTTGGAGTCCTTCCCTGTTACTACAAGCTCCTCGACCACCCCTGTTCCTCCGTCTCCTCCTGTTCCATCCCCATCGACTTTGGCTACTGCCTTGCTTGACCATGCTAGTTCTTCACCTGTATCATTTCCCACAAACTTACCTTCAGACTCCTTATCCACTTCTAATGAGCTTGCCCCTCCGTCTCCTCCTGCTCTATCCTCTCTGCCTAATCCCTCTTGTGAGGTCTCATTGGTGCGGAATGTGCATCCTATGATTGCGAGAGGAAAAACTGAAATTTCTAAGCCTAAAGTATGGGCTGTAACAGCTAAAACAGACTGGTTAGTCACTAAACCATCCAGGAAAAATGTTGTTCTTCGCTCTCCACCATGGAAACAAGCTATAAGTGATGAGTTGGATGCTCTTCGTCGAAATAACACCTGGGTTTTGGTACCTCCTCCGTCTAATCAAAATATTGTGGGATGTAAATGGATATTTCAGCTTAAGCGGAAACCTGATGGATCAATTTTGAAACACAAGGTCCATTTGGTTGCGAAAGGATACTCCCAGAATTTTGTGTTGACTACTTTGATACGTTTAGTCTGGTTGTTAAGGCCTCTACGATTCGGATTGTTCTTCACTTGGCTGTTTCCAAAAATTGGATACTTTGCTAGCTTGATTTTAATAATGCTTTTCTCAATGGGACTCTTCATGAAGAAGTGTATATGTCTCAGTTACCCGGGTTTGAGGATACGAGTTATCCACACTATGTCTGTAAATTGTCCAAAGCTTTGTATGGCCTCAAGCAAGCAACGAGGGCTTGGAATGATGAGTTGAAGTGTCTTCTTCTCTCGTGGCGATTCACAAACACCCAGTCTGATGCTTCGTTGTTTATGTTTTGGCAAGGAGTTGTTCTCATTCTTCTCTTACTCTATATGGATAATTTTATTCTCACAGGTACAGACAGCTCTGCCATTGACTTGTTGATCTCTCGATTAGATAAGTGTTTTTCCCTAAAGGATTTGGGGCCCCTTAGTTACTTTCTCAAAATTCATATCACAAGAAATCAGCTGGGTAACACCATGAGTGAGGAGAGTTACATTCATGACATCCTGACTCAGTTTAACATGTTGGATTGCAAACCAGTTCCCACCCCCTCTGTTCAAGGTGCTCAACTTGCTCTCCCGTTAGACATGCCGCTCTCTGATCTGCTCCAGTATCGAAGTGCTATTGGTGCTCTCCAATATTTGATTACCCCTCGACTGGACATTGCCTACATTGTTAATCGTCTTAGTCAATTTCTCCAAGCTCCTACAGATCTTCATTGGTCTGCTATGAAACGTGTTCTCTGATATCTTAAGGGAACAATGACTACTAGACTTCACATCGTTCAGGCTCGCCTCTTAATATTCATGCCTTTTCTGATGCTGACTGGGCAGCTGATTCCGATGATTGGAAGTCAGTTGCTGCGTATTGCATGTTTTCAGGGAGCACTCTTGTTGCTTGGTCTTCAAAGAAGCAAGCTGTGGTAGCTCAGTCAAGCACAGAATCTGAATATCGAGCTTTAGCTCACACTTCGGCCAAAATCATCTGGATTACTCAACTTCTCAAGGAACTTGGCACTCCTCTGCGTTCCCCGCCAACGATTTGGTGTGATAATCTTGGAGCTCGGGCTTTTGCCTTCAATCCGATCTATCACGCTCGCACCAAACACATTGAAATTGACATTCATTTCATTCGAGACCAGGTTTTGCGCGGCCAGCTGCCAATAGAGTACATTCCCACCAAGGACCAACCTACTGATTGCTTGACTAAGGCTTTGGGCCACTCTCAGTTTTAGTGTTTATGATCCAAGCTCGGGTTGATTACATCTCCGTCTCACTTGAGAGGGGATGTTGAGAAATCGGAGGCCCAACCATCATCAGGCTTGGTGGTTGCCACCTCATAGGGTTTTTAGAGGCTTCTCTTTTGTCGGTTTCTTACGATTGCCTCTGTAAAAATCTCCTACCGTGTAACAAACTTTTCTGTCATCTATTCCTTTTCTGTCTTCTATTTAAGAAATGAATAGTGCTATGTAATCAATCATCAATTTATCAAATTCAAAACGTAGAATCAAAATTCTCCAACATTTCTTTGTTTAACTTAAAGGGGTATTAAATAGGTTGATGTTGATCAATGGGTCGTTCTAGTATAAGAGTTGCTTTGTACCAAATAGCCCATTTCCCTTTTTTTTTTTTTTGGTGAGATTGTGTATCTTAGTCAGCGAGCCCTGAAGATTGCCTATGTAGCCAATGAGGAGCAGATTCTCTCTAATATAGTGGTGCTTATCTGCATCAACATAACTAAGTGAGTAATAAAAAAAAAAAATCCCCGATTCAAATATCCATTATAAATAGATTGAATAAAAAATGAAAAAGTAAATATCATAAGTTAGCCCATCCTTTAAAATGGTCTTAAGCATCTAAAAAGTTATAAATTCAATTCATATTTATTTTTTGAAATAAGGTTAACTACGCTCTTCTCTAGGCTAGACACTGGATACATCGAAAAAGTAATGTATAGATGAGTCTTGAGCTCGGGACCTTGAAGAGAGTATACCCTCAAAGCTTAAGTTTTCAATCACTGCGCCATCCCTTGGGGACAAATTCAATTCATATTAATTACATACTTAGAAAATAATTTTACACCTAAATCTATAGGATCTAGCAATAAATATATGATCAAACTAATTTAAATGCATGTAAATTAGTTAAAACACTCACAAGTATAGAAAAAAAAATGAAGTTGAATTTAAAATCTAATTAAAATTAATTTAATGACAGTCAATTTAACAAATCATCATGTAGTGGTTAAAATGGGTTTAAGTAACTCGGGGGTAATTAGTTCAATCATGATGGCTAGTCGAGATGCACACAACTAATCCGAACAATTAGTTTTTTTCTTTTAAAAAAATAATAAAATAGTTATAGTAAAAAAAATTTGAAATTTATAAAATGTATATAGATTAAAATTTGATATTTGATGGTATAAAGATTGAATAAAGCGATGGTGTTTTGAGCATTAATTTGATTAGAATGAAGTGAAGAGGTGTGGTAATTAGGGTTTGAATGCTAAAATTGTATTTAGTGGACCACGTTGAGAAAGTAGAGCGCCATAGTATTTGTGTGGAAATGGGAGCGTGGCTGAACCCTCTCCCCCGCGGGAACCTAGCAACCAGCAGCTGCTTCTTCGTCGCCGGCGTCTCCTTCTTCGCCGCCGGAGCTTACCTCTCTTTCCTCAACATCGCCCCTCAGCAGGCTCGAACCAAAGCTCGCTCCGATTTTGTCAGGGAGCGCTTGAGAAGGCGTCACGACGGTTAAAGTCCTCATCCATTTCTCCGGTCAGCATTCAACCTCACTTCATGTATTTCTCTTCGATTTCATTCTCTGGATTCGATTATCTCTTCATTTGATCTGTCCGCTTTAACCAATTTGACTAGTTTGTAAACGGGATTGAAATGTCTTTATCTTTTGAATTCTTTCCCTTCTCTTCTCGACGAATCCGACGGGTTTTTACTTTGTCTCCGGTTTATGGAGCCATTTTCCAACTCCTCCTTCTCGATAGCACTTTCTTTAGATATAGTCGTTGAGGAATACCACCATCGCTTATTACTTCTTCTAACTAATGATTGTATATGATGATTTTGCTTAGATTACTTGGATCATGTTAAGGTAATCTTTCTTTGCTTGTTTTTGAACAAAGGGGAGGCCGAGATGAAAAGAAAAAGAAATTGAAAAAACAAAGATACATAGAGGCACCGCACCACCATTATGATACCAAGAGTATAAGCTTCTGCCATATATATTTGTTAAAAGTTATGTCTTATATATATATATTCATAAGTGTTAGGGGCAATTTACACGCACCTCATTATTCTCATAGGACAATCGCCTAAATTAAAATCATAACTTCTAAGCATTTTATGATTTGATTTTGATTGTTAAAGTTACTGTCTCTAAAAAGAAATAATTTCGGGATAATTGTTTTGCAAAATTGTTATCTGACCTGAGTCGAGAACTACTTGATAGAAGGTAGGTAAAGTTCATGAGTGAGTAAGTGACTCCTCTGTTTGTATAGATCAAACTGAATACAATAATGTTTAAGAAGTAGGGAAACTAAATGGACGAAACTTAGGGTTAAGGGTTTACACTTAACAACCTTCTTTCTTTCTTCGAGCAAGTTTCGAGTTTAAAGACTAAGCGTCAACCGAGGCCGAGGTAAAAATTATTTGTTGAGTTTGAATTGCAATTATAAGACTATAAAGCATGGACACGGACATGGGACACGGATACAGACACGACAGGACACGGCGATACGCCATTTTCTAAAAAATTAGGATACGGATACGTCGAAGATACACTAATTTTTTTTAGCAAGTATGTAAATTTAGCATAAAATACTAATTGTCTACTAAAAAACATGTAATGTCAAGTTAATCACAATGAACATTTGTTAGGCATGCCTCGTGGGAGGTGGCGGCAAACGAGTATTTTAGAAGATGAAGACGTATTTTTTTTCCTCTTGAAGTGAAGAGGGAAAGGTGGTTGGGTTTTTTTGTGATGAATGAGAGAGATGGCTTTTTTTTGTTTTTCTTTTACCTTTTCCTTTACCTTTTTATTATTTAGTTAACTACAATATTAATTATTTCGGATTTGAGCTTTTAACATTTGGGTTTAAAGACCACACATGTTTACAAGATGTATCCAAGGTGTGTCCGAGGTTTGTCCGAAGTGTGTCCGATTATTAAGACAATAATAAAAAATAAGGACACGTAAAATGGTGTATCGGACACGTGTCCAAGAAGAATCTGGAAGAATGTGTGTCCGATACGTGTCCGACACGGATTCTTTCTCTATTTTGAAGTATCCGTGCTTCATAGTTATAAGAAGCTTCAAATGCGGGCTAATTGGGTGGGTTGTGAGGTGGGTTTTTTCCTTCCTCATATCTCGACCTCCCCTTAGGTCACTTTTCTAGATCTTTCTCTTCCGGGAACCTGGGGTAAGTGACCTGCAAAGTTCGAAAGAGGCTCTCTTCGTGGAAGAAATACTTCTTTTCTTAAGGGAGTAGACTCACTCTCATTTAAGCCGTTGTGAGTGACATCCCATCTTATTTTCTCTCTCTCTCTCTCTTCAAAATAGTAGTTGTGTGTAACAGTTTAGAAAAGCACAGGAGGGACTTTCTTTGGGAGGGGTTGAGGAAGGAAAAAGACTTAAAAAGAGCTCATTGAGTTGGGTGGGAGAAGGTTTCCAAGGAGATAGCTGTGGGGGTATAGGTGTGGTTAATCTGAGAGCTTGCAACAGGTCTTTGTTGACTAAATGGCTAGGGTGTTTTCTTCACGATTCTGGTTCGTTATTGTGAGTAAGTATGGTCCAAGTCTACCCCCTTTGATTGGATGGAAAACGGGAGACATGGTATTTCTAGGAACCCTTGAAAAGACATTGAGTATTTATTCTTTCAAACTCTGTTGGGGATGGAAGAGTTTTTTTTTCGTTTCTAGAAAGATGGATGGTTTGGGGATAACCCCCTCTACGCGTTCTCGTCGTTTCTATTTATCTCTTATAAAACATTGTAGTATAGCGAATGTTCAGGCTCAATTGGGCATCACCATTCTTTTCTCTTAGACTTTAGACGCTATCTATCAGATAGGATACATCTGAGTTTGTTGCTTAGTTCCTTTGCTGGGTAATTTCTCTTGTGTGCCTAAGTGCAGGGACGTACGTTCTTGATCTTTGAATCCCTCTGAGGGTTTACGTGTCGTTCTTAGTCTTCAACTATTTGTTGAACCCTTCCCCTTCTCCTTTGTTAGATTTTGTTTTATCTCCTTATGAAGGGTGAAAATTTCAAAGAAAGTTAAGTTTTTTACTTGGCATGTGTTCCATAATAGGATTAACACTTTAGATAGGGTGATGTAGAAGGTTCTTGGGGCCTACATGTTGCATTTTGTGTAGAAAGGCGGCCGAAGATCCTAGTCATTTTCTATGGCATGGAAGATGATCACGATGGTCTGGAATCATTTCTTCAAGGAATTTGGCTTCATTTTTGCTAGACCGAGAGTTTGCAGATCTTTGTTTGTGAAGTTGCTACCTCCATACTTTTCGCGAGAAAGGGTTTTTTTTATGGCAAGCTAGAGTTTGTATTATCTTTAAGGGGTGAGGAATAATAGAAATTTTAGAGTAAAAAATCCGATGGGTGATGTGTGAACACACAAAATTCTATGTTTCTCTCTAGACATCTTTTTCTAAACTTTTTTGTAATTATTCTACCGGCGTCATTTTACTTGATTGGAAGCGATTTTTTTTGTCCTGCCTCCTTTTTGTTCAAGGTTTTTTTTTTGTATGCTCGGTTATCTTTTTTTCATTCTTATTTCAATAAAAGCTTGGTTTTTCAATTCAAAAAAACAGCGCAAAACTTTAAATAGGTTGAAACATGTTTCTAGTTGAGATTGTAAGCATCACTCGAGAATGTATCTTGGTCAAGCTTTATTTGTTCAGTTGGTTTTTTGCTTTCATTTGCTTAATGGCTAGCAGAATATTGAGTTAAGAGAAGATTCCTTGCTATACAATGTTTGCAACTTGTGTGTCATATTTGTTTTGTTTAATTCTATAAAGTTTTATGATAAGTAATGTACAGTGTCCCGTGGTTATTTATTATTATTATTATTATTTTTATAGGTCATTAAAGAATTCTCCAATTCGGAGAAGTTTGTATGCATCTTGAAGATGGTATGAAAGGGACAAACAAATTTAGAGGTTGGTACTGAGGTTTCATGGCGCTTTGGCGCCAAATAAGTTGGTGCTTAGGCATTATGAATTTCTGGGCATATATATTTTGTTGATTTTGAGGGCTCTTCGACTCTTAATTCTTTTATCATATGCTTCGTTTTTCTTTATTTTTTCCCTTTCCCTTTTACTTTGATATTGTAATTATTAGTTTAAATCACGTGGTATATGTTTCTTTTATTACTATGACGTATTGCTTCTATAAACTTGTTTGTTTCAATTTTTAATTATCTTTTTATTTTTGTTAAGTTTTAGTTTGAACATTGATTAAGCTAGCTAATCATCGTGGGTTAACTTAGTGGTTAATCGAGTTTTGATGAACTAAAGAGTAATAAATTTAGTTTTTTGAATTTTTTAGACAACTAAATATGATAGAGTCTGATGTTTATCTCATGCAAATAGTTGAGGTGTATATAAGTTAGCTTTTGTACTTATCGATATAAGAAAACCCATTGATTTACCTAGCTTTGATTGTTTGTTCATATGATTACATGTTTAAGAGTTGCATGTGAAATATTGTATAATTTGTTGCTTAATGTTTATATGCTCAGATTGACTATTTTTATTAAGTTTGTTGAGTCGATCGTCATGAAGTATTTGTTAATTATAAAGTGATTAGGAGTAGATTCAGTTCATGGTAGTTACTATTATAAATTTATTATGAATTACCTTGAAGTAGGTTTTGATAATATTCCCCTGAAAATAATTGAGATGGGTAAAATTGGTATGGACTCCTCCCAGATTTGTAAAATCAAAAAACAAAAAAAAAAGGAAAAAAGAAGAGGAAAGTTGTTTTATCATTGATAATTTATCAAATGAAAATGATATATCACGTTGTTGAATCTTCGATACAAGACTTAATCAAGTATCTTCATCAATTCAAAAAGTCTTCGTTCAAGTCTTTTGGAGTAACATTAAAGGCGGTAGTTATTTGTATTAATAAGTATTTAAAATTGTATTAATGATTATGAATATTAATACTTTAGAATTTATAAGAACCCGACTCCTAAAACCAACCTAGACTTGATTCTTAATCAACATGATAGAATTTAAAACTCTGTTATAATAAAAATACCAAGAATCCAAATGCATTTATTAAAAACTTAAAACGTTTCTAATGAAGACATAAATCAAGTTCTAAGCCTCTGATCAGAGATTATTTTAACAATTCAAATAATGAAACAATTAGCAAAATTTAATCTCTATCTTGCATGCTGAATCAATGGCAACATTAAATAAATATTCTAAGCAACAGACTCTCATGATCCATTAGTTTCTCCTTTAGTCGTCTCGATGCTGTAGAAATAAAGGCGAGTACGAAGGTATTCAGTAAGAATTTTCAATTGGGGTACATTACACAAATCATCACATCATCTAGCAATACGTGCAAAACCAACCATCTTTTTACCCAAACTTGAGTTATCAACATAACTCCCAATATCGAGAAATTATTGACTCTCGACCTATTAATTAGCTCACTGCATTGATCTGAACATTTAAGGGACGATTCAAGTGTTCGACACTAGACAATCACAAGGAAATGTGTACTGATGACACTAACTCGAGGGAGCCTTCCTCCTGGCATCTAGTGCGTGTGTGTGCACACCGCATGCTACTACAAATCAAGTAACTGTAGGCTTACGTAAACCTTGAGCTGCAAATACCAATCACGAGCAATCACGACCTAAACAGATAATTTTAAATAAATAAATAGTAAATTAACCAACCATTTAATTTAACAGGAACTCAAGGAAAGGAGGTTACCCAAGTCCCAAATGCAAAGGAACCGAACTAAAATTGGGACAGCATTGATCGGCGAGGTAGAGATCAGCGAGCGGGTGCAGGCTTGGCTGCGGCGTGGACGCGAGTGTGTCAAAGATGTATTTTCCCTCCATTGAAGGGAAAAACAAACCCGTGAGGCCAGTGGGTCAAAGCAGACAATATCTTGGCTAGCAATGGGTTGGGCGATACAAAATTTACATACTTTTATAATTATTTTATGTGCAGCTTATCTTAATTAGTTTTTTTTCCTCCTTTGTAGCATACCAATGTTATTTGACTCTTTCTTATTACCTTGTTTTCTCGACCATTTCTCAAACCTCTATTGTCTTTCAATAAACAGATAAATCGTGAGAAGAGTATATTTTTTAAACCCATTGTCAAAATGAGTAAGATTCGTAAAAATGTGTCGTGCCTTCTCTACAAGAGAAGCATACGTTGAAAATGGTGCCACGTGGTCAACTTATCTTGAAAACAAGAAATTATCTAACACCATTATGAATGGTGAAATGGTGCTACGAGGTCAACTTAACTTGAAAACACAAAATTATCTAACACCATTATGGAGAGACGCCATATGGCTGACGTTATTATTAATTTCTTATATTTTTCCAATAAAATTATAAAATTAATCAATCCTTACCAATTATATATTTTTATAAATATTAATCACATTAATTTAACTTCCACCTATCCATCATTTTTTTAAAATTTTCAAATATATATTTTTTCTAATAATTCCAATGTTTTTTTTCAAAACCAATTTTATTTGATCAATTTATATTATTAATATGAGATTTTTTTTTATATAGTTTAATTAGAATACTCGTACATATTATTAAGAGCAAACTAAAAAAAATTACTTCAACAGTTTTTTTAGTTGAAAATGAATAGAATACATTAGATTATATGAAATTTGGTTGTCTCAAACGCAACATGATGTTGTTAGATATTACTTCAACAGTTTTTTTTTAGTTGAAAAAAGGTTATATGGCGTCTGAGACGCAACATGATGTTATTAGAGATTCTCCTGAGTTGACCACGTGGCACCCTTTTACAATTATTAATTTAACGTATGTGGTGTTTGTATCAGAGAAGTCACAACTCTTTTTCATGAATTATTTTGAAAGAGGCTCATTTTGATAATTAGTTTGAAAATAGACTCGTTCTTTCAATTTACCCTCAATCAACTAAACATCGATATCTATATTACAAAATAAATAAATAAAATCTCAACCAGTGACATTATGACATTGCATATAAATTGCAAACATCAGCTATACATAGTTGCATGCCTCATAGAATGATTATTAAAATAGATATTTTATGACCTCACATAATATATAAGAAATTGATCGTAAATAACAAATTTTAGCTTTTTTATTTTAATTATAATAACTTTTAAAAAAATATTTCACGCATAATAAAATGTGAAATATTTAAGAATAATTCAATTTCACAAAATAATTACATATTTAGACAAATTTAAAAATATTTGTATCCATAATAAAAAATACTATATTATTAGTACTTATTATACAATGTTATTTTATTATTAATACAGTACTTTGTATTGTTAATACATTATTTTGTATTATTAATACAATATTTTATGTTATTAGTACAATATTGTATATTAATATAGTATTATTATTAATAATACCATATAATTATTAATAATATCCTATAATTATTAGTACTTATGATTGTGATTGGTATTTTTTTTTCCTTTTTTGCCTTGTAAATACTTTTTTAATTTGGCCTATTCCTAAAAAAACTCCAACATTTAATTTGATTAAAGTCTATTAGCTTCAAATTTCATTGAAATCAGGTCAATTTCACTTAAATGAAACCTATTAATTTTGAGACTATCAATTTAAAGTGATTAAATTGCTATATTTGAAAATTTTCTAAAAATTTTATATTTTATAATTTTTTTTTCTTCCTACTCAGGAAAAATCCCTTATAATATAATCAAGATATTATGAGTTTTAATAAAGAAAAAGTTTAGTTGAAAATACATTTGATTACGATTTGATTAATATTTTTTTCAAAATAACTTTGTTAAGGTCACGGATACCTTCCTAAAGTATAAGAAAGGTGTTATTTTGTCATCTTATAAACACAAACGTTATATTGATACTGATTTAAGTATAATGTGAAAATAATGAGTTAAGACTAAAATATCATTTTTCTTTTAGAATTGTTTCCATTTGAAAAAGTCAATTGGTTCATCCCTAAAATGTTGGGCATGCATTCCTCCAAATTTCACTCTGTGATCTCTGTTTGAATTCAATTTTCACAAAAATCCATTCCTTTGAAATATAAATTCCTTCCTTCCTCCTCTCCCAAATGGATCTCCAAACTGAACAACCCTTTTACCAGAGACCCATTTTTTTTTTCTCTTTCCCCATTAACAGAGCACTCTGTTTTGCTCTCTGTTTCTTCCTCCTCTCTGTTTCTTCCATCTTCATTTTCTCTTCAACCCCATTCAACCAACAATACTATGATCTCTTGCATTTTCATCACTTCTTGTCCCAAATCTTTCCTGGAAACACCCCGAGTTCCACGCCGTCTCCGTCTCCGCCGCGGTTGCCGGGAGATTGTGATTACTCCAATGGGAAATGGGTTTGGGATGAAACTAATTATCCTTTGAAGTCTTACACTGAGAATTGCCCTTTTGTTGATCCTGGATTCCGGTGCACCCAAAATGGCCGGAAAGATGACGGCTACCGGAAGTGGCGGTGGCAGCCCTACGGCTGTGATCTTCCGAGGTATCAATTTTGCTATAACCTTCATCTCTTCAAGTTCTAGCATGCTTCTTTTTTTCCCACCTTTTTAATTCATTTGAGAGCTTTATTATTTTCCGTCCATGGAAGTTTTATTATTTACGTAAAAAAGTATCAGTTTTAGAGTTTTAGTAAATGTTAAATAAAAAAAAAAAGAGTTTTAGTAAATGTCAATTAATCCTAGTTTGGAAAATATATATGCAATTGGAAAATCCAGTTAGGAAGGCAATGATTTTTTCCCTCTCTTTCCAATTCAGTTAAGGAACTAAAAAGGATCATCTTGTGAGATCTCACCAAAGAATTGGATGAAAATAGGGAAAATTTAGATTTTGTCACGTTGAAAATATTTTAAAATATTCTCAAGATTAGATATTCATATCATTTTTTGAAAGAAAAATTAGGCAACTTTTCAATGTTGTTAGGCTTAAAATATTCCATAAAAATAGTCAAAATACGTTCAAACCCTCAACAAATAAAAAGTTGTTAGTCTAAAAAAAGAGTTGATCCAAATGTTAGTTCATAATTGGTTTAGATGTAATCATTTAAACTTTTCTAAACAAATCATTTTAATTGTAATAGATATTTATATTTTAGATGGTTGACTATCATTTAGAAAATAAAAATTGTATAGCAATACTTTCATGCCCACCACTAAGTATTTTTTTTAATAAGATTTACGGCCAACTTCTAAAGTTTGACATATCAGAGAAAAAAAGAAAAAATTTATTATTATTATATTTATATAGAAAAACTTGGAACATCTTTAAACTTATAACCACTTGATTCTATTTGGACGTCAGATTGAACGCAAGTGAATTGTTGGAGAGAACTCGTAACAGGAGGATAGTATTCGTGGGCGATTCGATCGGAAGAAACCAATGGGAGTCGATGCTGTGCATGCTAGCAGAGGGAGTTTCAAACATTTCAACAATATATGAAGAGAATGGGAAGCCAATAAACAAGCACAATGGGTTTCTGAGAATGAAGTTCAAAGAATACAATGTGACAGTCGAATATTACAGAGTTCCATTTCTGGTGGTGATTGGGCGACCTCCTCCAAATTCAGCCACTAAAGTTTATGGTTCCATTAGAGTTGATGAGTTGCATTGGTATTCCAAGCAGTGGGTTGCTGCAGATATTCTAGTTTTCAATGATGGTCACTGGTGGAATCAGGACAAGACTCTTAAAATGTAAGACAAATTCTTCAACCAAACTTAAAAACAAGTGCCTTTCGACTCTTAACATGAATACTACATATTTTTTAAACAAATCGAAAAATTTAAGGGTATTTTAATGAGATTGACTAAGACCATATATAGACCTTCCAATGTCTCCATAAATGGGAAAAGAATTAAGTATGAAGGTATACATTTTTGTTTCAGGGGTTACTATTTTCAAGAAGGTGGTAAATTGAACATGAGTATGGATGTAATGGAGGCATTTAGAAGGTCACTACAGACATGGAAGCGATGGGTGGAGGAAAGTTTGGATCCAAACAGAACTCATGTTTTCTTTCGCAGCTATTCTCCTGTTCATTACAGGTAAATAATATGGTCATGAAAACTATTTTTTTTTTTTTTTTTTTTGAGATTACAACAATTGGTATTGGAAGGACTCGAATCCAAGATCTCTTAGTCATGAGATATATACACTGATGCCACTAAGCTACTGGTCTTGTTGGCCATGAAAACTGTTGTTTGTTAGAAGTTGGCAATGCTTAGTAGCTTTTAAACAAGTCTTTGACACAAAAAAAAAACTTGCAGGGGTGGGACTTGGAGTGAAGGGGGACACTGTGACACTGATAAGGAGCCAGAAACAGACTACACAAAACTGGAAGATGAACCAGAAAACAATATTTTCATTTCAGAAGCAATCAAACAATTGGATTCTGTAAAACATAAAGTTCAGTTCTTGAATATTACATATTTAACAGAGCTCAGAAATGATGGCCACCCTTCAAAGAATCGAGAGCCCGGCACGCCTGAGGATGCTCCACAAGATTGTAGTCACTGGTGCCTGCCTGGAGTACCCGATACGTGGAATGAACTTGTTTATGCTAATCTACTGTCGAAAGGATTCAGAAAGTAGTGTTCAAAAGGAAAATAACTAACCTCATTGTTTAGAACTCTAGTTTCCATAACCATACAAAACGCGCATGTTGCTTCACTCAGCTTCTTCTTCAGTGTTTTCATCTGAGTTCACTTCACTAGTTTTCATTTCCTTGACTTTCTCAAGCTGCCTCAAGAGACTCAACCTTTCTTGCCCGTATGTAGATGGTATCTGTCGAAAATATTCGTTCCACTCTTTTTATACATTAGCATTAAAAATGGAATCCATCAATGATGGTGTTAAACACTTGGAAGCCATACCAGGGATGGAACATATCTCTGGATAGCAGCCAGCATAGCTGCATGTCCAACTGCAGTAACCTGGAAATATGCGTAACAATAAATCAAACCAAGACTGTAATATCATCCAAACATGTTTCTAACAGTAGTCTGAAGATGCTTATTTTTCATCCAGTAACAGATTACAACACAACACGACAGACAATTTTTTTTAACTGGTAGAATTAGAAGGAAGTACAAGGTGGATGCTGTCAAAATCACAGTCAAAGAAAGTCCAAATTTATAAGAAGGTAGAATCCGTAAGATTTATTTGGTGAGAGTGGGGCTGAACCAATAACCGTGGGTGTCCCTAACAAGTTTGAACTAAAATTTTGATTCAGAAGATTACAACCCCATGTTGTTGAGGAGATTAATCTCGTGGCTACCCCATATTAATGATCTTTTCCATGTTACTTTGTCCAAGAGGAGGTTGAGAAACTTTGTCGCCAAGGTCATCTTGCGAGAGACATGGCTCGAGAAACATAATGCCCTTTTTCTCGGATAGGAGGGACAAAGCACAAATAATGGATTTGAGATATTTGTTGGAGTTCTTATTCTAAATATTCTCTTAATAATTTTCTACAACAATTCCTAGGAGTATACCGTGTAGTTGGAAGCAGGAATGGCTTCCCGTTTGTTTATTTCACTTATCAATTTATAAATATTAATAATAAACCAACACAATCATGTAGTAAATAAATTAGTTTGATAATGAAGTGATAGTAAGGAAAAAGCTAATCATACCAATAGAGATAACTAATTCAAATATGTAGAGCATTGAAACGTACTGGAAGAAGCATCAAGACACCAATTGGAACAACAGATGCTAGGTCAGTTAGTGTTCTTCGTAGGGCGTTCTTTTCTTTCCCAGTCAACTCATCTCCACTCAAGACTCTCCTAAGCAACCCCATCGCCGCAGCAACATCAATAGCTAGGAGTTGAGTGCCTTGCCATACATCCTGCCAATCAAATAATCCCTCCATTAATGTCATTATTCATATGCAGTGAACAGAAATCAATCCATCACACCAGAGCAACATGAGAAGATAACGAAAAAAAAGTGGTAAGGCTAGATGGTGACATGTGGTGTAGGTTGATGGTGCTAGAGTTAAATGTATATTTGTATTTAGTATAGTTTATTGCTTTATTAGATCTAGGCCCATTTGACCCGTTAGGCCCATTGTAACACTTATATAATGGCATTGCCACTCAATGAATAATTGAACGACTCTTTAGTCACATTCTCTCGGTTACATGGTATCAGAGCCATTAAGGACTTTTCAAAATTCAAAATTAGGGTTTCTGTTCCAACAGCCGTCGTCGTCAGAAATTCGCATCAGAAAATTGATGCTGTTGTCAGAGGCTGTTTCTGCTGTCGTACGTCAGAATTTTTCGACACAGCCTACATATTCCAAAAGCCCATGTCCCAATCTACAACATACTCAAAAATTGCGGTCAACGGACAAACAGGGAAGCCACACTTGCCGTCGGAAGTGCGCGGCTGTCAGAATCTTGAAACTGCTCGTGTGGCGCGTGAGACGTCGGATCGGGGTGATTTTTATCGGGTTTTGTTCATAACGTCAAGGTTAACAAGGTTGAGTGGTTACTCTTCGATTTTCGGGTCCCGTTTGCTCTAGATCTGGCTTTTACGGTGTTGTTCGTAGAATCTGCGTGCCGTAAACTTGCGATTGAGCATGACGGCGCGTTCGAGCTCTGATTCTCTTGATTTTTTATGGGTGAAGTCGTGCTCTATGAGTCTGTGTAGTTAGTTTTTCAGTTTCGGCCTTCATTTATCTCAGATCTGATAGAGACGATTTCGGGTATTTTCGTTCTGTTTTTTTTCTCCTACTTTCAGTTATGTTTTTTTTTCTTCAGAATAGTTGCTATTTTTGTTTAGTCCATTATATATGGTTAAGATTAAGCAAACTAGCGTTATTTCTCATTCGATGGAAGTTACGAAATGTAAACTAAATGGCAAGGTTCCTACTGACGAGTTTGCTAAACTCCGGGCTTCCAACACTTCATCGCAGTCATCATCTTCAAAACTCCCTCCTGTTGCAACCCTGGCTGAATTAGGTAACAATCATTGTCTTCTTTCATCGTTTACAAAGTGGGTCATAGACTGTGGGGCGACTGCTCATATGACAGGTAACATAAACTTGTTTTCTACTTCGTTGTTGTCTGTACGATTCCCTGCTGTTACCTTGGCTGATGGATCCTTGTCTCCCGTCTAGGGGTCAGGATCGGTCATACTCACCCCTACACTATCATTGTCTTCTGTCTTATGTCTGCCTACATTCTCGTATAATCTGATTTCTGTAAGTCAACTGACCCGTGACTTAAATTGTTTCGTTTCATTTTTTCCTGGTTATTGCTTGTTTCAGGATCATTTGACGAAGAAGATTATTGGTCAAGGGCATGAAGCTGGGGATCTTTACATTTTAGATCAGCAACAAGTCCAAGCTGTAGCATGTGCAAGCACTACGTCCCTATTCGAGGTCCATTGTCGGCTAGGTCATCCATCGTTATCCGTCTTGAAGAAAAGTTGTTTCCAGAGTTTAATAAGGTGTCATCTTTAAATTGTGAGTCATGTCAGTTCGCAAAGTTTCATCGTTTTAGTTCTAGTCCTAGGATTCATAAACGAGCTAACGCTCCATTTGAGTTAGTTCATTCAGATTTTTGGGGCCCGAGTCCTGTTGTGTCTAAAATAGAATTTTGTTATTTTGTTACATTTGTTGACGACTTTTCTTGTCTTACTAGGGTTAATTTCATGAAAAATCGTTCTGAATTGTTTTCTCACTATTGTGCTTTTAATGCTGAAATTCGTACTCAATTCAATGTGTCTATCAAAATATTGCGCACTGATAATGGAAGTAAATATTTTTTGGGTATCCTTGGTTCCTATCTACGTGAGAAGGGTATCATTCATCAATCATCGTGTGCGGACACTCCATCTCAAAATGGAGGGGCCGAATGGAAAAACAAGCATTAGCTTGAAATAGCTAGGGCCTTGTCCTTCCAAATGAATGTCCCGAAACAGTTTTGGGTTGATGTTGTCGCCACAGCTTGTTTTCTCATTAACCGAATGCCATCTTTTGTTCTAGGTAATAGAATTCTGTTTCAGGTCTTGTTTCCTTCTAAGGAAATGTTTCATATCTCACCTAAAATCTTCGGGTGTACATGTTTTGTTAGTGATGTTCGTCCTCATCAGACCAAGTTTGATCCGAAGTCTTTGAAATGTATCTTCCTTGGGTACTCTTGGGTCCAAAAGGGTTATCGTTGTTATTGCTCGAGTACGAATCGGTATGTTGTTTCTTCTGATGTTACCTTTTTTGAGGATACGGAGTTTAGTCCTTTGTCCAGTCCTCCACCTGTGGAGGATGATTTGTTGGTTTATGAGGTGGTGTCTTCGTCCGGTAGTTCAGACCCACCTCCGTCGCTCCCTATTCCGTCTCATCCACCTCTTACTCAGGTGTACACTAGGCGTCCACGACCCTCAGAGGCATGCCCTGTACCTGTGAGTTCTTCGTCACCTGACTTGCAACCAAGTGATGATCTTGACTTGTTCATTGCTCTTCGTAAAGGTAAGAGCTCTTGTATGTATCCTATGTCTTCGTTTGTGTCTAATCATCAATTGTCCTCACCCTCTTTTTCGTTTCTCACTTCACTTGATTATGTGTCTGTTCCTAAAACTATTGGTGAAGCCTTGTCCCACTCTAGGTGGCACCAGGCCATGGTGGAGGAGGTGGCTGCCTAAGGAGCACGGACAAGGACACGAGATACAGACACGACACGATACGGACACGTAGACACGTCATTATTAAAAAATG
>JBBMKA010048114.1:0-19982 GCA_037833695.1 Sechiopsis laciniata
AAACAAAAGTAAAACTCTACCTTCATGCTCATTATCCACTCTGAAGAACTGGTAACCATAGATACCACATTTTGCGCCCTATAAAAAGAAATTAACAAAAAGGATAAGCTAACAACTAATGAACTATAGAAACATTCACACGATTTTGAAGCCACTAATCCTTTCAAACCGAGGCAATAACCTTGGAAAAATAAAGAATAAAAAAGCGCGAATTACTTAATTATTCAATAGTACTACAAAAATAATCAAAATTCATAGCAATAAAACCAAAGAAAATAAATTATGAAAATGCCTATCGACTATAATTAGGTAACAGTAACAATAGAACAAATGTGGAAAATTTAAAAAGAAACATTGTATGATAAAAGAAGTCGAGAGCAAAAGTAAAACTTTACCTAAATGCTCATCATCGACTTTGAAGATTTTTTTTTTGAAACAACATCTACTCTGAAGAATTGGCACCATAGATACCACATTTTCCTATAAATAATGATAATAAGAAAGAAATGTATAGTAATGAAACTTACTTGAAGGTTTCACTTAGATGCCATGAAACTTTAATAATCATCGGAATAAAAAAGGTCTAGCTCCTAATAGTTAAGAGAAAACACACTATAACAAGTTTCTACAAAGAAAATCAAGGGTGAAAAATACAACAATGTTATCTTAAACTAATCAATTAAAGAAAAAATATGATAGAGTTACCTACAACTCGAATGGTTCCTACTTTGATCACATAATTGAACTAAAAGAGTTTAGATGTCATTATTTATTAAATGAGATTTACAACAAAAAAGAATAACTCTATGACCGTACATTTTTAATGCAAAGTACAATTAGCCTCTTCTCATCGGCGAGCCTTCAGCACAACAAGCCATTGCAACTTTAAGGATTGCAACATAACAACTTTAAGCTCCTAGAAAATACATTCTCTTACTTTATTTGGAGCTTTATAGCCATACAAACATAATAAAATGCATGGGGACAGATCCAATTAGTAATGGGGAAAACTAAGTTTATTTTGAAACCTAAGGAAATATTCTCGATGCATTAACATTAGAAAATCCTTAATAAATGATTGTCATTTAGATAACAAACCTGTTAAGTAGAACCAAGGATTTTCCTAGAATGTCAATTGTATCTTTATTGTCTGTTCCATCCCCAATGAAGAAAAGTTTAGAACCTCTTCTTCAATAAGATCCATCATAAGTAACTTGCAACATAAATGGAATTATTCTTAAGTTGTAAACTCAAGAAAGAGAACAAAACTTTTTCCTTAACAATAAAACCACGCTGACAGCTTTAACTTAGACGCTACAAGTTCTTTAGCCAACTTACAACAACAAGATCTTTCTGAAAAAAAACCTTGTGTTATGAGACCAAGAATATGAGATCATGCTTTAAAGCCATAAATGTTGTCCCTCATTCATTCATGAAAATGGAAACTAATAATATAAAGTTCTTTTCTAACTAACCTCAAAACATGCTACTTTCAAAGATTCAAGGGATTTTCCTGTTAATCTGATATCTAGAGGAACATCACCAATCAGACTTTCAGCATGCAAAATCAATAGCATAATTTTTTCTAAAAAATGTTAGAATTTACATTAAGACAAACCTAATTCAACATCCACACTTGGTTTCTTAACTACCTCATCCAAAATAATATTGTTAAGCAATATCAAGCCCAACAATCTCTGCCTTCACATCTTGCATTTTCAAAAAGGAATATACGTGATAGTATATTTATCTCATCCATTTATTCTTTGGGAAAAGAAAATCAACAAACATACTAATTAATGTACAAACTTAATGTGAAAATAAATCCTATAGTAAGCAAGTATCAAACTTGTCCTGGTTGCAAGTAAAATAAACATGAGGACATTGCTCAATTATCAAAGGATAACATCCTTGAAAAACTTAAGGCTCTGTTTGATAACCATTTGAATTTTTGTTTTTGGTTTTTGAAATTTAAACTTATTTTTACTCATATTTCCTATAATGTGCTCCATCTTTCCTACAAATGACGGGGCCTAAATTGTATAAATACTGTTTGGGGGAAGTTATATATCATTGTAAAAATTTGATAAACTTGTCTGCATTCTTGGCTGTTAGTTAAATGACAGGGGCTTTTAATACAAAAGAGATTTTTCTACTTCCAAATGACTTATCTACCAACTGAAACAAGAAGGAAACAAAACACAAGTAAAAATGAGTTATACCAAGAGTGTTTGGAGGATTTGGGGCCAGATACCTCCATCTCAATGTCATCACCATAAATTCAAACTTATCTTTAGCCTCCGAGGACTTCTCAAGATCATCTATGTTCTGACATGATGTTCCAAGAAACCTGAAACCAAATTAGGACCAATAATTGAGTGTAATTAACTAGAAGAATCTCTCAAATAGAAGATAAGACCGAATGACCTTTATCTTTTAAATGTTCTTGTTTATTTGGATCAAAAGCATCAATTATACACCATTCATAAGCAGCAAAATGTTGGTCGGGCTTTAGTACTCTATAAATCTCCTTGTAGAACCATACTACCTAACAAGGAAATAAAAATGTCAAACCAAGATGGCTATCACATATACATCCCCTTGAAACAAACCAGGACTTAACAAGTGGACCATACATAGGATCATCAGCATTCAAGGGAAACTTCAAATCCTTGTTTAACTCATTGAGAGCTAATGTAGAAGTGAAATTAATTGTAAGAAACAGTAATATGAAATATTGAACCATAAGGAAGTATATAACTAGCAATTGAGGTAGGATCAAAGTCACTGCCCTAGGACTTATGAAGAAACAATTACTTCTAGATTTGTTGAGATTCACGGAAATTTCTAATAAAAAAAGCGTGAATGCAGGTTAATAAAACTCAAAATGCACTTCAAGCGACAAGAAATTCGAAGTTTGAACCATATACATTTCATATTTACATGTTGCTCTTGAAATCTTGCACCATTTTAGTACCTTGGTGAGCAAAATACTTCGAAGTAACAAGAACTAATCAAGACGGCTGACGAGTTAACCACAATCTAAGACAAATATTGTCTTAAAATAAGGTCTAGTGTCTATAATAACTCGAGAATACTACTCGTACCTTTCTCTAATGAAGAAAGGCGATGATGAAGGATAAGACAACATTAATGAACAAGGCTTGGGATAGAAATTCATACTCTTAATTCAAATAGTTTTTCCTTTGCCTTCAAGAATCTACACCTACGGTCTCTAGCAATTAGAACCAAAATGTTAAAAATAACTATTACATAAAAGTCCGACAACACTTAATATATTATATCTCAGACAAAATTATATGTAGAAAGTTTCATAATTTTGTCTCATCTCAGCTTTTGAACTGTTCTCAAAATGGATTAATCTACAAATAAACAAAAGAATAAAAATGGAGGCTTACAACCATGGTGGCTTTTCCAATATAGTCGTAGAAGGTGGCTTGAGTAGATCTCCACTTGGAGAGCGACAGCACGACCTCTTGCGATGACGAGAGGTGGAAGAAGGGTACTGGGAAACTACTGGAAAGGAAAAAATAAGACCAAGATAGGAGGTAGAAGAAGGAGAACAAAGATGAGTTGCGCTAAGTTAGGGCAAGAATAAACCTGATGAATAAATAGAGGTAGAGACTAAAAAAAAATTAAAATATTTTATTTTTTTCAAAGTGTAATCGAACACTTTATTTTCAACTCCCGCCTATTTTTTAGCCAATTTTTCATAGCTTTTAAAATTAAACAAACTATCCAAAATATTATGAAAATGGATGATTCTTAAAAAGTATCATAAAGAGCGCTTTATTATATATGACACTTTTTTTGTCTTGCCTTTAAATTTTGTTTTGGCACAAGTATCATCTAATGTCATTTTTCTAGTAGTGTATACAAATATTTTTAAATTTCTGTAGATCTGCAATTATTTTGTGAAATTGGACTATCTAACTCAATTTCTCTATATTTTATTATTAACAAATTGACTAACAAAAAGTTATAATGTAAAAGAACTAAAATTAAACATGTTAAAAAATAAAAGATCTACCATGATATTTTAAGAAATATAAAAAGGTTTATAATATAGGCGTAGCACAGTTACCAATATTTTCAGAAAATGACATTTTGTTTTCTCCCATTAATCCACGCCTTCTGACCATGTCTATAAACTTAGGGTATGTCTGTTTTGGGATGAAATGAGGTGTTGGCTCTAATACTTTGTTTGGACCAAGGTGTTTCTCATCTCATCTTATTTTATCTCCTCTCATCTTCTTTCTTTTTTTCTTTATTTTTTCTTTTTAACATTTTTTCATCTTTTTATTTATTTATTTTTTACTTATTTTTTATTTTATTTTTTTATGTTTGATATATTTTTGTTATAATATTACTATTTAAATATATTAATATATTGGTATATAATTATAATAATTATGCTATTATTATATCAAATATTTATTTAAATAAATTTGAATTTTGAAATTAAAATAAATAGATATATATTAGCACTTAAAAATTAAAAGTTTATGAAATTTCAATTTAGAGATAAATTAGAAATATCGTATTTAAAAATGTATAATTAAAAAATTATTGTTATACAATATTGTGTTTCTTTTTAATATTAACAATATGTACATAAATTTATTATTAAAACAACAAGTAAATTTAAATAGTTTATACATATTGAATTTTTATTCATAATTTACCATAGGTTTAAAAATATGAACTTATTTTTCCTATCCCCAGCCTCGTTCAGCCAACGGGGATTTGACATCTCTATTAATAACTAATAAGATAAATATTTTCAATGTTTGATTTATTATTACATATTAATTAGTATATTTTATTGACAATTCTTTCATTTTGATAAATATGAATATGAATGTATAAAAAATGTATAAGAAAATAGTTTCTTTTTTAATAAAATTAAAATAAAAATTGCTATCAAGATTTTATAATGACTAGTTTAATCCTGTGGTTTTATTTTTATTTTTTAATAAATAGAATCTTGATATTTTTTTTAATTTATTTTTATTATTTAACTCTAACAAATCTTGAAAAAAAAAGTCATGAATGACCTACAAATATTTTTTATTAGTCAAACTTCATTTTTGTTATGTGAAGTTTTTTCTCATTATTATTTTTTAATTCAATAATATTTAGGTGTAAGAGATTCAAAACTTTGACCTCATGGTTATTAGATCGTACATAATATTATTAAAATTCCATTTCTTTTTAATATAAATATTAATATGATCAAGGATGATATAATATTGATTTTATATTACTTACAATTTATTTATGATAGTGGTTATATTTACATACTTATGTTAATAGCTAAAGATTTGAAAATAATTTTATTATTTAAAAAAAAAAAACCTAACATCTCATCTCCTCTCTTCCCACTCCAAACAAGTTTTTTCTGTCATCTCATCTCCCTGCACCCCAAACAAGATTTTTCTGTCATCTCATCTCATCTCCCTCCACTTCAAACAAGGTTTTTCTGCTATCAACATCTCTTCTCATCTCATCTCATCTCATCTAGAGCTAAACACTCTCTTAGTTTTTTATTGGTTAAGTTAAGGAAATGATTATTATATATAGGTGGTTTTGGATAATTATAACTTAAAAGTTTAAGTAACCATTTTTTTTCCTTTTTTTGGTAAAAGAATATATTCTAATTTATCATCTAATTTTTCAGAATCTAAACACATAAGAAAAAGAATAAAGAAACTTAAGATTTAAAAGGGTGAGAAAACAGTTGGTACGTATTGGTTTTATTGTAACGCGGTAATTGAGTTTAACCCCACAATCACAAATTCAATTCTAGAAATCAATTTATATCTCTCATTTATTCGAGAGCAGTAATATTGTAGGATTTGTAGTTCACTCCCATAATTTATACTAAAAAAAATGGAGAAAATAAAACGTGAACTAAATTAAGTAAGCATTTCAATTTCTTCTAAAACAAAAAAACTTCTAAATTCATTTTCATCTTCACTCCTTTTATTTGAAAGATACTTTTTGGTAGATAAAGGTAAAAAAAAGTTTATTATCCTAACTCAAATACACCTCATAGTTAATTAATTGTAAATAGATTTAAATCTAATAAGAATAAATTCCCTTGGAAATTTGATCTACTCCCATCCGAAAAAGATATGTACATATTAGGGATATTTTGGATCAAAGAAATAAATCCACGATAAAAGAAAAAAAAAATCAAGTTAATAAAATTTGACTTAGCATAGACAAACAGTTAAAACAATTATCCCTAAATGTAATTATAATAAAT
The DNA here is from genome assembly GCA_037833695.1 of Sechiopsis laciniata. NCBI lineage: Eukaryota > Viridiplantae > Streptophyta > Magnoliopsida > Cucurbitales > Cucurbitaceae > Sechiopsis > Sechiopsis laciniata. Next base: position 6,293 of record JBBMKA010048114.1, read on the forward strand.
CATCTGCGGATATTCTAAAAATAAAAAAATAAACCATCAACTGCAGAAACATATAAACATATAGAGCATACTTCCTACCATTGTTTTTGGTAATCGAAATGAAAGTCAATGATCACCTAAAATAGAAACACGAACACAAGTACAACGAACATCGACATCGTAGCTCTTGGTTCTTCTATACCTCACTCTTTCCAACTCAAATTGTGTGGATTTATTAATGGAATAGTGTGTATAGAGATCAAAGTAGGAAAAATAGAGAAGTGTGAAGCTATGTATAAATGGATAATTATATTCACAATCAAAATGATTACAAGATGAATACATTTATACTATAGGAGTTCTAACAAACTATCTATAAATAGAGTTCTAAAAACTATCTATAAATAGAGCTCTAACAAACTATCTAAATAGAATTCGCTTAATATAGAAATAGAGAAATAAGAGGAGAATCCAAACTTCTACAACTTGACTTTCTACACTCCCCCTCAAGTTGGATGATATTTACTTGTCATGCCGAGTTTGAGAATTAACCCATACAAGCTGGGTTGATGTAGTGCTTTAGTTAAGACATCTGCAACTTGCTGCTAAGAGGGTACATACTTTAGGGTAATAACATCACCGTCAATTTTTTCACTAATAAAATGACGGTCTAGCTCTACGTGCTTCATTTTGTCATGATGTACTGGATTCCTTGCGATGGCTATAGCTAATTGATTATCACACAACATTTTTATAGGACATTCTATCTTTACTCTTAGTTAAGTGAGGAGACGTTTTAGCCACATTCCTTCACATATTTCTTGAGCCAACGAACGGAACTCGACTTCCGAACTACTTCGCGCTACAACTTGAAGCTTCTTGCTGCGCCAGGCGCTAGATTCCCCCACATATAAGAGCAATACCCAGATATTGACTTACGGTCAACATGAGAGCCAGCCTAGTCGGCATCAGTGGAGACTTTTAACGAGTGATTTGTGGTTTTTTTGAACATGAGGCCCTTCCTAGGATCATTCTTGAGATACCTTAAGATTCTATACACAACTTCCATATGTTCTTTAGAGGGTTTGTTCAGAAATTTACTTACCACACTAACTGCAAAGCTGATAGCTGGTCGAGTATGGGTAGATAAATTAGCTTTCCAACTAGTCGTTGATATCTGTCATGATCAACAACTGTTTTACTTGAACCTCCCCTTTCTTAGTCGTTGAAGGGGGCTCATCAAGAAAAAGACTAAGATCTGCCAAAGCCAAAGGGTTTTCATCTACCGCTTCGCTGTTATGCCTTCTTTACATACAACTAATAGGGCCCAGAAAGGCACCCCTTAAGTTGCCAAACGACGACAAGAGTTTCATCTTTCAAATTGTCTCCCAATTTTACATTTGCATCCATGGGTGTGCCTACTAGTTTACATCCACTCATCTCAATTTCTTTCAAAACGTCTAACATATACTTTCGTTGAGTTACAAAAATTCCTTGACTTGACCTTGCTACCTCCATTTCTAAGAAGTACCCAAGTCTTTAATTTCGAATTCTCTTAAGAGCAGGTTCTTGAGGCGAGTTATTTCTTCAGGCACGTTTCTTGTGAGAATAATATCACCTACATATACTATTAATACAACCATTTTATCATGTGAGAAATGCTTGATAAACATGGTGTGATCTGACTGGCATTGAGTATTGAAAAGAAGAAGAAAAAAACTAAATCATAATATATCCAGCAATGAAAGCTTAATCAAGATAATTTAAGCTGGGTCAAATTACTAAGATGCTGGAAGAGAAAATAAACAGTGGTTACCTATAAAGAATTTGACATAAAATTGGACCTTACTTACAATTAATAGTCACTTCATAAACAAAAAGGAAAACTTAAGCACTATAAAGAACTCTACAATAAATTAAACAGTGCAAGTTATGGCAACCTAGACTTCGATGAGTCATTTTACCATTTATAACAGTAAACGTGTGCATTTAATACTACATAATACATTGTTATTCACCTTGTTGGTAATCTATATCCATCCATAGCATTGGACACCTTTGTAGGGACGTGCCTTGATTTTGGACAGATGTAGAAGCTTCTTTGGGTGGGTGAAGTGGTAGAGGGAATGTATAGATGCTCTGATTACATATTGCATGCTTATTTAGACTATTCACATGTTGATTACTATTAGGTATTATGGGATGTTGAATATGTAATTAGGATGTTATATTGTATGCCTATCTTGGTTGTTGCTTGGTGGTATGAGGCACTAAACATGTTGCCTTGATAGTGTCTAGCTACACTTTGTGTCATCATGGTCTTGGTAATGTTTGGTTTGTCATTATCTAGAGGTTGGTGTTTATTAAGATAAGAAAAACGATGATAATTAGAGAAATTGGTCAAAATATAGAAATAAAAATCAAACATGCAATTATTGCAAGAAGAAAAGTCATATTATTTTTAAATTCTATAAGTTAAATAATAAGAAAATAAAAACTCCTAGATTTCAAAAATGAAAGCAACCTGAAAGTTTTGGTTAGGCTGGTGTTTTTGAAGATGTTGTTAGTGATGGTTATCTCCTAGTTGTTTCTTATTACAATTTAAATACTTATGATAGTTGAATTCTTGGTTCAGGATGTTCATTTCATATATGTCCCAATAAGGGATAGATTTTCAACATATGATTCAACGTCCAAAGGTATAGTATTGATGGGAAATAATTCATCTTGTAAGATAGTCAATATTGGAACAATCAAAATCAAGATGTTTGATGGAGTTGTCAGAACACTTTTTGATGTGAGACACATTTCGATTAGAAGAGAAATTTAATCTCTTTGAGTACTTTTGCTACACAAGGGTATAAGTTCACTAGTGCAGGTGGAGTTGTGAAAGATAGTAAAGGCAATTTGGCAGTTACAAGAGGACATAAAATTTCTACCAATCTTTATACATTGATAAGGTTCTACAATTCTAGGTGATGTAGTAGTTTCTACACCTTCTTTGTCTGATAATGTTATTACTCGACTTTGTCATATGCGTCTTAAACATATAAGTGAAAATAGAAAGATCGGGTTAAGTAAAAAAGGATTTCTTTATGGATAGAAAATTATTGATATTGAATTCTATGAGTATTGTGTTTTTGGAAAGCAAGCCTAGTGTTGGATATAAGTTATGGTGTCTCGTGACTAAAACAATGGTTGATAGTAGAGATGTGATATTTGATGAATCTTCTATGTTGATTGGGCAATCTTCTAAAGAGCAGTTTTCATATGATATTTAGCACAGTTCACTTATGTAGTGATGGGTTGCGATTTTGGTGCTAATATAATATTCCGTAATTAATTCAAAGTCAACTTAAGCTAAGTGTAACTCAGAATCGCTTACACGCAAGTATACGCGGTCGGGAATTGCAACAAGTAATAATAAGTGTATAGATTTATCGATCCCACAGAGAATTTGAAGCGCAATGATATAGATTAAGGATCAGAAATGTAAATAACACGAATGGGTTTAAGATAGTTGATGTTGGTGAAGTATCAATTGAATAAAATGCTAATGCTGACACTAATGCTTACGCTAAACTGATGCTGATGCTACACTAATGTTGATGCAAAATGATGCGGATGCTGACACTAATGCTAATGCAAAACTAATTTGCTTAAGTTAATTAAAAATCTCGAGAGAACATGTATGTGTTGCGTGGTGATAAAGAAATCATGCTACCCAATCGCATAAATGCTTCCGCAATCATGGATATAGAACTCAGCTTCCGCTGCAGTTCCACATGAATAGGCTCAGGGTTTTGCACGCGCTAGCGGGGTTAAACCTTAACTCCCATTGAGTGGTACGAAGAGTCTTCGCACAATACTAACATAACTGCTAGGTCTTCCGCCAGGTTCCTCTTCCGAGTAAGCTGGAGGCTAGCATACGTGAATAGCGAGCCGACGCATACTTAATTTAATTACAACATTATAAATTCAATCACCCACAATTATGTTATTTCTAAATTCCAATTAAATATGCTTCTAAAGTTTATATGAATGGCGACTACAAGAAGGATCATAGTAAAGATTAATTTAAAGTAAGTTAAGTTATCATGAGAAAATGACTACATACTAGACTAAACTTCATGTCCCCTTCTGGAATACTTAACTGAAACCTGCTAGTACAAGGCCTGGAGATTTGCTTTTAAACACAAGTCTTTCGTATGCAGCTAGTGAGATGGTTATTCTTAACTCCCTTCTAAAAAGTACTTAAGCCTAAGCATTACTTAGTGATTACGGTAAAGTTAAGCCCTTAGCATCTTCTTTTCCAAGATCAATGCTAAGCACTCCCGAGTGGAAGGTCAATCGAATCGAGATAGTTAAAACAACCACCGTTCTTACTCATTTTCCCCCTTTACTTGATCTTAAAATTAATAGCCATATTACTTAGCTTCCATACTTACTTAAACTATAATCGCTCATAAAAAGTTACAGGAGATCAATTCTTGAACAAAGAACTTGTGGATTATTGTTTAAGAAAGCAAACACTGACTAAAATATTTAAAATAAAGTATGATATACAAATGAAATGACAACTACATTATCTATCTATGGAGTAATAGAGTCCATCGCCATCATTGCCAATGGCGTCTTTATCTATAACACTACGTGGTACTCAATTCTTCAAGGTCTACAGATGAACAGAAGCAGTCGGGATCTCCAATGAGACCCCGGCGTCTTGAAAGCTCATCAATCGGTAGCTTCCCCTCTGAATTGGCACACCTTCTTCTTTTATTCGTCTTCTATTTATAATCGGCCAAGGTTTCTTGTCGACCACGTCCAATCTTTAATGTCGTTCTTCTGGAATATTCTCCTTTCGATTGTTTTCGTCTTGGTTCCCTTGATTCCATTATTTAATTGTCAATTATCTCATTCCTTTTCTATTCTAATGACTTATTCGTTCCTTCCTTGCAACAATCTCCTACGAACATAAGACACGTCAGCAGATTTATGCTTAATTGCTAGTTTTCACGCTTATACGCGCGTTTTGCATCTTAAAGATCGTATTTAGCAAAGATTTCGTCATGCAATGCTGTTAGCATACATGTACAGATAAAGCAACTGTTTGCGCTAATTCCTTCTCACGCTGTTCACCTACTTGCCTATTTTTTTCATAAAAAGTGCGGTTTTAGAGACTTAAATAGTGCTATTATTTAGCGCTATCATGTTAGGGGATTTTGAGTTAAAGTCATCTTGTAGACGTGATCAAAATGATACTTTTACTTCTGGTACTTCTACATTAGGTGCTACTACTGAGTTACCTCATGGTGGTGATATCCATTCACCTTTAAAAGCACCAACGCAATCTACTATTGCTTAAGATAGGCCTAGAAGAGAAATTAGACCTCCACAAAGATATGCAGAAACTGATTTAGTAGCTTATGCTTAAAATGTTATGGAAGACATTAATTGTAGTGAGTAATCGTCTACATTTATAGTGGTTGTAAATTGTAACAACTTTGATAAATCGATGATTGCAATGCAAGAAGAATTTGAGTCTCTACATAAAAGTGGTAAATGAAATCTTTTGAAGCTTCCTCATAATAAGAAAGATGTTTGGTGCAAATGAGGTTTTAAACAAAAAGAGGTATTCTCAAAGTTAAGAAAGGCAGATATAAAGCAAGATTAGTTTGTAAGAGCTTTAGTCAAATCCCTAGTGTTGATTATACTTATGTATTTTTTCCTATTGTGAAACATAACTTTATTCATGCATTTTTTATCATTGTATCTATTATGATCTTGAGCTTGAATTGTTAGATGTAAAAAATGTATTTTTACATGGAAAACTTGAAGAATAATTTGTATGCATCAGTTAGAGGGTTTTATAGTTTCAGGAAAGGAAGATTATGTACGTTTATTGAAGAAATATGTATATGGCTTAAAATAGTCACCAAAACTGATGGTGGTACAAGAAAATTATTTCGTTTGTGACTGCTCATGATTTCAAGAGAAGTAGTTATGATAGTCGTGTTTACTTGAAGAAATATCTTAATGAGTCATTTATGCATCTTCTCTTATATGTTGATGACATGTTGATAGTTGTTAAAGACATTAGATAAATTAGACAAGTCAAAATATAGCTCAATGAAGAGTTTGTTATGAAATACTAGGGAGCATCAAAGAAAATTTTGGGTATGGAAATTGTTAGAGAGAGAAAAGCGAGAATTTTTTATTTTAGTAAAAAAGGGCATCATCCTAAGCCAATTATTAATTTGTTAACCTCACATTTTAAACTCTCATCTACTTTGTCTACACAGTCAGATGATAAGGTTGATTATATTTCTCGAGTTCTTTATTATATTGTAGTTGGTTCTTTGATGTATGCAACAGTTTGCACCCTCCTTGATTTATCCTACGTAGTGAGTGGAGTCGGTAGGTTAATAGCAATTTAGGTAAAGAATATTGAAAAGTAGTTCGATGGATATTGAGACACTTACAAGGTACAATTGATGTTTGTTTGCTTTTTGGGAGAATTAGAGATTGAGTCATTAGTTATGCGGATTGCGATTATGTTGCCAATCTTGATAAAATAAGATCTCTTACTAGATATGTGTTTACAGTTGGTGGTTTTACTATTAGTTGGAAAGCTAATTTGGATAATGCATTTGTTTTATCTATAACAAAGACTGAATGTATGGCTATTACTCAGGCTTATAAAGAAGTTATATTGTTGAGAAGATTGTTTGGTGAACTTAGTGAAGACTTGCAAATTTCTACCATCTTATATGACAGTCAAAGTGCTATCGCCCTTACAAAAGATAAGATATTTTATGAGAAGAAAAAGTACATTGATATCTGATACCATTTTATACGTGAAGTCATTGCCGAAGGTGATATTATTGTGAACAAGATTAGTACTAAGAATAATCCTCCCTAAACAAATTCAAGCATTGTTTGGGTTTGGTTAGTGTTTGCAGTTTGTTAACTACATAAAATTAGAGAAGTCGACTGAAGTTTTTCATTTGAAATTTGGACAAATTAACATCAAGGTGGAGATTTGTTGTGCCTAAGGGTGTACAAAAGAACCGACAACCTGAACAGCCCAACCCAAATTGAAAGGGTTGGGTTATGTTGGATTTTTTTTTGGTTTGGGTTAAATTCCATTTAAGCAAACATGAAAATTTCGGTTCGGTTCTCAGGTTGAGGTTGTTTTGGCTTGATTCAACCAGAACGAATTGAAAATTATATAATAAAATAATTGTAATGAAAGAAAACGTATTATTGTTGTAATGGTTGATGCACTAGATGACTATCAGCGTGATGCAGGTTTGATTCTTGTCTTCATCACTTTTTAATATTTTTTTTTTCTTTTCTCTCTCTTCTGTAAGAGAAATAGTAGCATTTATGTTTTTTCTTTTCTTTTCTCCCTCCTCTGTTTCTTGTACTGTTTTGTCATCTTCATTTTATCTTCTTTATTTATTTTTCTCTCTCATAAAAATAATACCCGTATTTATTTATTTATTTTTCATCCTCATTCTATTTTTATCAAAATTGTTTTCCATAACCAAAGATTAAGATCTTATTCAATTTTTATTATTATTTTTAATCTCTTTTATTCAGAGTTCTTTACTCATAATATTTCTAAAAGTTTTGTTTTATTTTTAGAATAATCTCATCTTATTTACAAAATTAGTTTTACATTGGGCATACTTTTTTCTTTTTTTTTTTTTGTAATTTCATATTCAAGAATTTAATTAAATTTTGTCTTTAAATTTGACTTTTAAAAGTTAAAGCAATTCTAATGTGTGCTCTAGTCGAAATTGAGATATTCTTGAACCTATAATTAGTGTAATCGATGACCACAACCTAACTTAATTCATCACCTCTACTTTATGACAACTTCACGTTTCATTCTCTAACAATTTTTTTTTTCAAACTTGCACTTAAAAGGAGGTGTCATCAATTCACAAATTATTTAATTTTTAATGTATATATGAACCCGATAACCAACCCAACCCAATCCAATAATATAAGGGTTGGATTGGGTTGAAAAATTACCAACCCGAATTTTTGGGTTGGGTTGAAAATCTCACTCAACCCAACCCATGTACACCCCTAGTTGTGCGGCTAATTGGAATCCCACATCGATAATTTATAAATAGACTTCTCATTTGCTTTATTTAAATATATAAGAATATTATTATTCTTTTTATTTTATATTAATTTTTAATTCCTTTTGGCCAGTTAAATTTTTATTGGGTGTATTGAAAATTTGGTGAGTGTTACTTTTTTGTAATCCCGCTGTTGTGTTTAAAGTAGTGAAATATTGGTTCACTTAGCCTTCGCGCCAGTGAAGCAATGAAAGGTCGATTTTCTATTCACTATCTCCAACTTTGATGGTGCAAGTGTACACAGCCTCGTTGTAGCAAGTTGTAAATAAGTAAAGATCATCTCCACCGAGATTTAATGTCTACTCATTTTAGGCTTAATTATAAGAGTCAATTGATGGATAAGAATTGAGTTGTAGGAAATCATTGGTTTACATGAGTAAAAAATGAATATAACAAAAATCGACTAACATCATAAGGAAATTGAGTTTTAAATAGTTCGCTGCCGTGATGAGATAATTTGGTGAAAAGTAATTTACTGTTAACTCTAACTCAGGCTGTCTCGAATCCTAAATTGGCTCTCTTGAGCACTAGCCAAATTCTTTCGAACTCCAACCTTTTAATTATCTACCAAGCAAACAACACTAGTAATACCTTATCTCTAAGTGTTATTCAAATTGTGAGTGAAAGTTTCACAAACCTAGTGTAACATGCGACAACGCTTATTTCTTTTCTCTCAAAGTGAAATAAGTTAATACAATTAGTTGATCAGACAAAATGTATTTAGATTAAAAAATACATGTATTGATAACTTAACATCTCCCTAACCTCGTAGGCTTAAGCGAACTATCCTACTTAACTCCTTCCGACAATAAATTTAGCTACTCATTAAGTAAAGATAGCTCAATGCAATTGGATTAATAACTTTCATTGAATTCCGAAAGCAATAAGAAAGTCAAATACAAACGAACTAAGCTAAATAGACAAATAAACAGAGGAAAAACAAAGAGAAATAAACTTGAGTGAAAACACTGGAATGTCATAAAACTTAGGATGGCTGAGCTCCAGAAAGACTTCGGTGTAATTGAGCGTAAATGGAAAAATGAACAAAAGGCTACAACAATCTCAACTTGATCTCTCGATTCTCTAACCGACAATCTAGTTGACGCGAGTTTGGTTTTACAATGTTTGGCCAATGCCTCCACAATTCTCGCTCATGCCCCACAATCTCCTCAAACTTGCAGACGTTTGAGTTCGGTAACTTGTACGTAACGACTAAGATTGGAGATGAACTTTCTGTTGGATCTCTGCCATGCGTCTTAGTTTTAATGTTTAATTATCTAGTCGCCACTAGATACGACATGTTCGCCCATTTTGTATGTTGCAGCGAAGTGATAACCTTACAAAACAACAAGCATTAGATTGAAGCATAAACTCTCTCGCTAGTTAACTTCCAATTTCCTTATCCTTACCAGAAAACTATAGGATAGTTTACTTCACGTGAAAGTTATGTGTTAGCGAAATAGTTTACTCATTTGTACTTATCTTATAGTGAAATGCCTCATGAAATGGATTTGTACTTAGCCAATTAACTCATAATTCTTGAGAGTTATCACACCCCAAAACTTGAATTATTATGTGTCTCAGTAATAACTCAATTCTTTGTAAAGATTTTCAGCTTTTTATGTTTTAATCTTACAACAACAAATGTTATTCTCTCAACTTAACTAGAATCAGGAAAATAACAAGTAATAGAACCAGTTAAATTTCTAAGTCAAGATGTTGTATATTAAGTACCATGCTGGACAATGCTTTCAAAATCTAGACTCCATTTTGTAATTACTCTTCAGTTTCGCCTCCATGGAATTCATATTGCTAAGAGCATCCATCTCTTGGTTTCTGTGAACATTTGCTATTTAAAACCAGATAATCACTCGCCCAATCCTTTTCCGCGCCCTTTAATGAATGGTATGCTCTTTTGCCAAAGTGAATACTCTCAATTTACAGTTCATGGAATAATCTCCCTTTTCATTGAATGATAAGTTAAAGATAGATACGTGATGTTAGAGCAAGCATGGGGAAAATTTCTAGAACTTAGGCTACTAGCCTTTGATTCACTTCGCTTCTCATTCTTTTCTCGGGATTTTTTTGAAAAAAAAATATGTATCCCTAGTTAGCTTGCATAATCTCCCATTTTACTTCAGCGTAATATCATTTCTTTAATGCTTCACTTACATTTTTCTACGTTGAATCACTCAAAGCATTTTGCATTTAAGCTTTTCACGAGGTTTTAGTTGCTACTTCGGTACCCTCCCCTAAACTCGGACTCTTCATTGTCCTAATGAAAACACACACCCCCAAAGTTAAAGTTTTCTACAAAGTTTCAAGTTTGGACTAAGTGGTTGTATTTCGCTCCAGTGCACAGTACCACGAAATATAACCTATAAACTACGTGAGTTATTGTGTGACTAGTTGGAACTCCTCTCAAAACTTCGCTTTCAATTCAAAAGAGCATAGCGCCAGCATCAAAGAATGATAAAATTTCTTGACAAAGAAATAAAAATGCATCACTCCAAGAAGTATCACTTTGAATTATCAAAAGAAAAACAAGTGAAGTTACAATTCACAAAATGATAACATAAATGAAATTACAAAGTATAATCAAATTAATCATTTTGGTCTTTGCTTAGTGGAATTTGCTTGAGCACCCAATTAGGAAAGGCAGGTAACGTGGGTCTGCCTTTGATGTCGTTGAAGAATTTCTGAATGGCTTTATCACGTACACAGAAATACTTGTAAAAGGCTATTTGACGAGCCTTCGCATCTCTTTGTTCGTCCAAAATCATTCGTTGAGTCTTCAATACTTCTTCAATATTAGCGTTCGCTGGTCCTTTTCCGCTTGGGAGAACTATTTGTGGTGGTTGTTTAGAGGGTGCAAGAATTGATTTTCGTCTCGTGAGTTTGGTGTCATTAGGTTTTTGCTTAACCCCTCGCTTCGCACAAAGTACCGAGATCGAATAAGGAAAAATAATTTTGCTCGCCTTCTTGCCTCCACCAGCCCATTGATAGATTTCCCTTGCAATGATTTGACCAACATTGATTGAGTGACTGGCCATAATGGAGTAGATCAACAGTGCTGGCGTCTGAGTCAAGGTTGAGTCATGCGAAGTGGGCATAAGGCTTGACTTAATGAAAGAAGTCTAGAACTTTGCTTCTGTGTTGAGATGAGTGGAGAGAAGCTTGAAAGACTTTGTTCTGACATCCCATTCTGCCCCAGCGCACCCAATTACTGAATATAGTCCTTCAGATCTTTACTGGTGCACATTTCGAGCAAGACGTTGTAGTCAGACTTTTCATTAGGTAATCTGAAAAGTTGATTCCAATCGGTTGAAGTCCAGCTGATCTTCTTCCCTTGAATAAATGATTGGTGTTTTTTGCAATCGAGGATTCCTGCGAAGAACTTGACTACCCACTTCATCCTTACTTATTCACAAGTGACACTGATAGCTCTCAAATAGAGCATAAATTAGGCTAGTTTATTACATAATTTTCTAAGGTTTAAGGGAAATAATTATGCTATAAAAGACTCAATGCGAGTAAAACTGTTAGAAATCATATGCATTCATCATTTAAGAGCTATCAGTGTACAACGTTTTAACAGTTTCATCATTTAAGAGGATGAAACTCGCTAACCAATCGAAAGGGTGAGCGTACAATCTAAGTTACCCTTACTTATTCACGGATTTCATCCAATGTTGCTCTAGCGACAGCTTCGTTGAGTTCTACACTTGGCGAGATTTCATTCTACAGTTTTCTATCTGCTACGCTCTCTGTCAACATCTCTAGGATTCCATCCATAGTAGCGACGGTTGCTCCACTTGAGTTTCAAAAGGCACGATTGTCTACGATTGTACGCTCACCCTTTCGATTGGTGAGCGAGTTTCATCCTCAGCCGCAGAGGCTGAGGTCTCTTTATCTTCTACTGTGTTCAAACCAAATAGTTCCCTTCTTCGCTTCCGGTCCTTGCGAGCTTCCATCCGAAGACGCTTCCTTTCCAATTTCACTTCTAACAAGCAAACTTTCTCAGCCAACTCAGTGTAAGTTGGTTCAATGACTTGTGCCACCACTCCCTCTACCAACGTGGGTTCTGGCATCTTTATCGGCTCTGGTTGGGTCTCAGCTATTGACAGTAGAGCCTTTGCCTTGAACCACTGGCCACTTTCACTGCGTTGCTCGCTGGAGCGACAACTTTGTTGCTCTTAGCCTTAGCTTCAAGATACACTTCAAGATTAAATGGGAAACACCTTGACATTTTGAATAGATGAAACAAACGTTTGGCTACATAATGAATTGAAGAGAAAAGGGAGAAAGAAATGGTCGTTGGAACTTGAACAGAAATTGGGTTGAATTTGAGAGCAGAGGTTTTAAAATTTCGATCACATGAAAGAGTGAACATAAATGACGAAGAGGTTTATATAGGGCACTCATGTCGTTTTAGAATCGAAAAAATGAACCGCTAGTTGGCTGGCGGCAAACTCCTTACTGTTAGATTTCGAGAAACAAACCTACACGTGGCAACTTTGTAGCTCTACGATCAGACACGCGTCTTGGTTGGCATAAACTGTTGACCTCATGAATTTACCCATTCACTCTGTTCACTCATCAACCTAAATTAATGAGTTAACTCAAGATCTCCCACAAATAAAACAAAGTAAAAATAATAAATGATGACATTGAATTGAAATGAAACACCAAACATTAAAAAAAATATGTACAAGTTCACTGACCTGGCTGCAAGCGATAATATAGAAATAAGAATTTGAGTACTGTTCGCTTCAGCCAACTAACCAATTCAGGCATCAATGAGATAGGAGAAATCTGCAGCTCAAGACTTTTCGCCATAATAATGCTTAAGTCTATGACCGTTCACTAAAAACTCAGAATTTTCAGTTTCTTTTTTTATCAAAATCACTCCATGTTGACGAACCTGAATAATTGTGAAAGATCCTGACCATTTGGACTTAAGTTTTCGTGGAAAAAGCCTTAATCTTGTGTTGAAGAATAATACTTTTTTTGCCTGGATGGAATTGCTTAGGATTAATCGCTCATCATGCCAACGTTTAGTTTTTTCCTTGTACAATTTAGCATTCTCATACGAGAATTATCTTAACTCTTCAAGTTTTAAACGTTGAAATTTCCTAGTTGGCCCAATCCCTGATGAGTTCATATTGTAACGGCCCAATTTTCCATTTCAGTTTCCCAGGTATGTTCGGTTGCTTTTTTTGTTGTTCGGTTGGGCTGTTAGGGCAGCTTAGACCCCTGAGGGCATTTTGGTAATTTTGCCTCCAGGGATAGTCTCGTAATTTTCCAGAGTTCCGATTTAATTCACTTAAATGTATTGAGTTGAGTTTCTTTCGGTTTTAGGTTTCCGGTGCTAGCTTGACCTTTTGGAGAGGTTTTGGACCTTCGGGTTATTTATTTCAAAATAGGAATTAAAGTTGCACTTGCCAGGATTCGAACCTAAGACCTAGAGGGGACACATGTCGCATTCTCCTTCCCCCTCCTCTTATTTGGCCGAGACCTAATTCTTTAGCCGCACATCATTTGCGACTTCTCCC
>JBBMKA010048143.1:0-17010 GCA_037833695.1 Sechiopsis laciniata
AAACTTTAATTTGTGTCTCTCTCTAGCATAATCATTAGCTATTGTGTTAATGATGATCATTTTTATTATTTTCATCGCTTCTAAATGGTAACCTCAACTGTTTGTTGTTTAAGGCTTGCAAGGGATGAGCCAACAAGAGCGGAGAACAACTGGCATAATGGACAACTTGATAACTAAGAAGTTACGGAATCAAATCCTCCACTTCAAATAGTGTTGAATTGAATTCTACTACTTGCCATGTAAAATTTGAAGCATCAAAGAAAATAAATATATGTTATGACAGCAAAAAAGTGTGCATAATCTTCAATCCTCATCCCCCATTTCTTATTTATATTGTTATCTGAAGTTGAATTTGTTCATGTCTTCTGAAAAATACAAGGATGACCATAGTAAGTTAATGAATGGAAATTTCAACACATTCATTTTGGATGGAAGTGAACATTCAAGTAGAAAACCATGCATTTATAATGAAGAATGCTCAAAGATTAAACTTGGGGCATGCCTTCTTCATGTCTTCAACAAGGCTCAAACATAACGTCACATAACAATTACAACATCTTTACATTTTTTTTTTTTGAAATAAGAGATAAAACTTATGATTGGGAAAATGAAAAAGAGGCAAGCTCCAAGATACAAAATCTAAAGAAATACAGAGCCAAAGAAAGCCTAAGAAAATAATACACTAGGTCACCTGTACAAGGAACTGACTGTTGCCCTTTCCCCGGATTGGAACAAGTGTAAAACTCATGTATAAAATATCATCACTTTGGACCCAAGAAGGCTATTTTTTTTTTTTTTTTGAACCGGGAAATCAGAGCTTCACTCCCCTATATCCGGGATACCATTGGCCCGTCCTTAAGCTGTGACACCGGGATACTTCGAAGGGCATTCTAGTTTAAGCACTTTCCAGCGGCCTCGAACTAGAATCTCTCAAGAAAGTGTGTCTTCAAGTCCTTGCTTTCAACCGTTAGACTGCCCCTTGGAGACAAAATATCATCACTTTGGACTAAATATTCTTTTGAGATCTCATGTTCCTGCATGCAGTCAAACATCCAATGTATCAATATTTCCTCTAAAACTATTGACAATGGGCAAACTATTTTTTTTTGTTAAAATATCATTTTGCTCCCTCAACTTTAGAGTTTGTGTCATTTTGATCTCTCGACTTTCAAATGTCTAATTTTGGTCTCTCAACTTTGTTGTTTGTCCAATTTTGCTCAACTTTTAAATGTCCAAATTTGGTCCTTCAATTTTGTTGTTTGTCCAATTTTGATCCCCTAACTTTTAAAATGTCCAAATTTGGTCCCTAGACTATCAAGTAAGTTAAAAAATGGTCCCTCTAGTCAAATGAATTTTTTCTCTCTCCTAAATTATTTTCTCTCTCTTCCATCTTTCATCTTTTTTCTTTTAGAAGTTTTCCCTCTCTTCATTCCACCTCTCTTCCCCACTTTCATTTTTTTTCTTCTTTCATTCTCTTTCTTTTTCTTCTTGGTTCCATGGTAGACTATATAAATTTTGAAAACAAAAAGTGACAAATCAAAATAAAAAAATGATTATTTAGGAAAATTGTCTTTTCCACAGTAGACTATATGAATTTTGAAAACAAAAAGTGACAAACATAATAGAAAAATGATTATTTAGGAAAATTGTCTCACATTAAACAATTTGATGCGATGGATCGACAAGAGAATAAGAGAGACCAAAATTGGATATTTGTAAGACTAAGGACCAAAATGGGCAAACTCTAAAATCGAGAGATCAAAATAGTATTTTAACATTTTTTTTTTCTTTCTTTCTTTTGTAATATAGGAAGAACAGATGTTCGACTTGTAAATGAAATCCAGAGATGGTAGCATACCAGTTAAGTAATTTCGACCACTCAAACAACATTCTAACATATCCTAAAGGTGCCATATGAAAATGATAAACTAACATCCTACTTGTGCAATTTTATTAACCTCAAACTATCGTAATGACTATGCAAATGTATTCATGGAAAATGGACATCAGTTTCTTCTTCTTTTTGACTTCCAATTTTATGAAATCAGTATGAATAACATACATTCAATCCGTATTCCAGTTTTAATCTTAAAGGGCCTGGACGAAAAATGAAAAACTGAAACTTCCAGTTTCTTTTTTACCTCAAGCTTTTGTCGTGACCAGGAATAAGTGATCTTTGAAGTAGGGAAAGTCGAAACCAATTTTGATTGTGAATGGATTGAAAACCTGCAGCGAGACAAATTAGCAGTTCAATCAAGAAGGCTATTGTGTCTCCAAAGGTGTGGCGGCGTGGTGGAAGACTTGAACTTTGAAGCTGTATTCCCCTCAATGTCCCAAGTTTGAAACTCAGTTATAACATTAATATGTGTAGAAACCTCCTGTGTCTCCACGCCATTGATGTCTCCCGGTGTCTAACCTAGGAACAAGCGTTGTTATCCCACGTATAGTGGAGCAAAGCTCTAATTTCCTGATTTCCAAAAAAAAAAAAAAAACTATTGTCAGTAACCCCTATACAGCTGCAACAAAGACTCAGTCGGTTCCTAGCACGACAGTTCCTTAAGAAAACACAAAAAATATATTGCACGTTTGAAACTCTTTAGTTATGTTCGAAAATAAAAAGAAAAGAAAATACAGATGTAACTTGAACCAAGATTGGTTTATCACTGTCTTCTCCACGGTCCTCTAGGAGTTTTACCCTTCGCAAGGATAATCAATACAACATTATGGATTCGACAAGCAAATTTTTCTTAACATAAATTGGGAGATGAAATTTCTTTTTTTGATACGAAACAAGATTTTCATTGATGTATGATGAAGTTACAAAAAATAGGCGCATTAGAGGTAGCAATGCCAATTTGTGAACAAAAAACTAAGACTATAATTAGTATTACAATATGGTTGAGTCCTATTGCTCCAGAATAAAGCTAAGTGAGACATAGAGTAAAAAAGAGAATAATGAGGGGACTCCCTATCATTGAAAAGGATATCATTCCACTTCATCCAAATCTGCCATGGGGTTGCTCCGATGAAATTGTGCCATAAGACTTCCAAATCACCTTCAAAAGGATGACCACATCATAAGTAAAGAAGCAATTCTCTGGCTTTGTATGGAAGTGGGGTGATCCATCCAAAGCGGGGTGATCCATCCAAAGCGAGGTGATCCATCCAAAGCGAGATAGAATCCATGCTGGTTCTGAAGATGCAAAGGAGCAAGCAAGGAAGAGGTGATTTTGATCTTCAGAACTGAGCTTGCAATTTACACACGAGCAGGGAGAGAGAGATGCCCAAGGACACTTCTCAACAATATCACTAGTGTTTAGCCGCCCATGACTACATTCCCACAGGACAAAATGCACCTTTTTTTTTGACACTTTGCCCTCCAAAGCGATTGGTAAAAAGTGCTATGTTTTACCAAAGCAACGTCTCCAGTGTTAAGTTTGCGAATAGCTTCTCCTTTTCAATCTCATACTAGAAACAACCTCCACACCATGATGGTGAGGCTCCATTAGATGCAGATGCTTAGGATCGTTAAGGATGGCCAAATACTAGCAAAAGCCAAGTAAGTTTAAGATTGTGAGTGATGATTGCCAAGCACAAGTAATAATATCGGTAAGAGTATTCAATTTATAACTTGCAACTTCAAAATCCTACCTTACCTCACGTTCCCATGCAGATTTTGATGGAAGTTTCCTCTGTATAGCAGTATCTAATATCTATCATAAAATCCACTGCAGCAGTTGACAGATGAACTATGCTAAAAGAATTATGTACCATCAGAAATTAGGAAATATAATTTACATAAAATTTCCAGACCCTTGCAGAATAAAAGGCTGTTTTATTTTAAATATGAGCTAATGTACAAGAGGTCATTTTCTGATTTAAAAAAAAAGCTACATGAGGATACTGTACCCTAGATATCACTCGATAACTATACTAACTTGTAGCTTGAACAAAACTATCTTTACAGTCAAAGTCACCAGCTAAATACAGGAGCAAAATTCCGAACATCTGAAGATTCAATTGAAATAACTTAAGAGGAGCCTCAAAGAATCTAATAACCTAATTTGGAACGGTATACAATAACTGTGCAACTACCGGTCACTCTTAAAGAAGGATTACCCTTTAGTTTATGAAGTATTAATAAACAAGACTTGAAGACTATACAAGGCAACTTCAAACTATCATATTTAAATCTGAGAGGTCATCCATTGGAATCTCAAGGCCCATGAAGCCATCTTGGTCTTGTAAACCATCGTCATCAATATTTAACCATGAACCTAGATCCTGACCCTGGCCATCAAGATCATCAGGAACACCTAATATATCCATCCCTGGTAATTGAAGATTAGATAAATCTAAGGACTCAGGGTCATCAAGTCCATCCAAGCCGAATTGATCCTTTACTTTTGAACCACTAGTTGAAATACTTGATTTTAATACAGGAGAAAATGGTGGTTTTGGTTGCTCTGGCATTTTTCCTAGAAGACCATTAACAGAAATTGATAATTGAGCAGTTTTCTGCTTGGGCTTTGGTTTAGTTTTCCTTTCCCCTTTAGTATCAGAGAGTGCTGGCCTACCAATTTTAGTTCCATTTCTAGATAAAATCTCTCTGTTATGCCCTTTACCATCTCTATCCCTTTCACTCCTCTTTCCTTTTGCACCGCTTGAAATAGAACTCCCAATGATTGATGAAACACCTGCATTACCGACTTCATCGAGCAACAGTTCTCTCTTTTTTACCCTATTTGACCATAATTCTTCTCTTCCAGTATATTGCTCAGCTTGGTGATTAGCAGGTGGAAGCACAAGACCAGAGGTAACATCGTGGCTTTCCACATTCTGATTGTAGTGTGAAGGGCAGTGCTGTGAACCTGCAAAAGCTGCAGAAAATGATTTTATAGGTGACTTCTGCTACACCAAAATATACATAATATGCATGAAAATAAGAAAAAAAAAATATATTTATTAATTTTTTAGAGGAAACAGTAAGGTAACCAGATAGTATGAAATGGAATACAGTAACCCTTGATAGATCTTCTCTCTTATCTATGAAATGGTTTTTGTTTCCTATAAAAAAAAAAAATGTCCTATCTGAAATTAGTTATAAAAACACCTTCATTCTTTATACAGGACATAAATTGTACTTACAAAAGGAAGAAGAAAGCTTGCTCCAAGCTAACATCTAAAAGGTAATTGAAATCAATGAAGTGACCAATTCCAGGGTAATAACAAAAAAAGATGAAATGATAAAAAAAAAAATAAAAAAAAAAAAAAAAAAAAATCAGAATGACACAGAACTCTGCGTAAATAATTGCAATGTTGAGGTTTATCGCAGGATTATTAACATAGTTTCATAAATTTCTACAAGGAATCTTAATACACACCTGAGAATTTGCCATCCAGAGTTGGAATAGAGGCATGCGATTCACCGTCCACAGGACCTGACTGTCTTTCCCCTTTGGGATTGATAAACCAGGAAGAATATATCTCTCTAAATGAAGGCTCATTGAAGAAGCTCTTTCCTGTATCCTCAAATTTACGACATCGGTTCAATGTTCTTTTAGCAAATGTTAAGGCAACTTGCTTAGCCATTTTGTTACTGGAACTCTTTCCACTAGAGGCATTAGAAACTTTGCAAGCCTGTTGACCAAGAATTTTGTAATTTATATTTCCATACAAAGTTACGGAAGTATGCAACAACATCGACCAAGAATTTTTTTAAGTATAAATCGGAAACATTTTTAGTGGAACCATTTTTTTTTAAATAACAAGAAAAGAAAGTATAAATCATTTTGATTTACTATCTTTACTAAAATGACAACTCCGAAAAAAGACTATAGTATTCATTGCCAAGCTTCTGCTACAAGAATTGAAAGGAAACGTGTATTATTTTCTTCTACCAGTTGATAGTTCTCATTCTAGGAAGAAAAGAAAATCGAACCAATTCCAGGATGTAGATTTTGCTTTATCCATTTTTCCATGACATTTTCATTACTTTTCTCAAACAATTATCCAACTTTAGAAGGTTCGTGTCTACTGTATATGGCTTGCAGCAGTCACTAGAACTTGTGCTAAATTAAGGACAGTGAATAAAATGAAACAAACAAGAAATGCCAAAAAGTTGTGGGAAGCTTAACATATAAAGCTGAGAGAGTGGATTACCATATACTTCTCATAAGCCATTGCAACAAGTTTGTCCATGACAAGCCTTTCAAACTCTCTGTAGGGATTAAAAAGATGCTTTAAACACCTTGAATATGTTGAAGATTTAAAGGAAATTTAAGTGCTACCATGCATTAAATGTCCAAAGAGGAAATTGTACTTTTCTTGAAGCTGTTTTGAGGCCAAGGCAGACTGTAACAGTTTGTGAAGCAAGGAGTTTTTTCTTGAAACCTGTTCACATCAATGAATGAAACCATAAATTTGCTCAGAAAAAAATGTATTATACCTTGTAAGTTTTTACCACGATGAGATGAGAACTTAAAAAAAAAATGCAGATACTATAAAAGCCATGACAAGTATATCAATATGGATATAAGTATAGCAAAAATCGATGCAACTTGCTACTTTTAACTCATTGAATTAAGCTATACCAGCTCATTCTTCTTCTCTTCCAACAGACGAATGTCATTAGTGACCTCTTTGTCCTCTATATGTAACATTTCAGGCTGAAAAGGAAAAGACCATTATTTTAATTTATTTGTAATCAAAGAATAAAACAGAAAGAATGAAATTGACACGAAGTATGTATGATTCAGCCAAGACTTGCAAGAGAGAATACATGGCTTACAATGAAATAGAAAAATTGCTCCCTTTCTATCAAGAGCCACATCCAATTTTGTTAGCGTTAATACTTCTTTTAGCAATTCCATAGCATTTATTATGTTGGTTAATATAATTAAATTTACCCCAATCCATCGGATTAACTTTTTGGGTTGATTGGTGATTTAACATAATTTAACATGATATCACAACAAGAGATACCGAGTTCCAGTCCCAGCCGAGTCATTTTCATCTCCAATTAATATTGATTTCCACCTGATGGACATTCTCAAATTTCCAAGCCCAAGTGAGGTGGGTTTGGTTGACATTATTAAATTTACCTCAACCCACCAACTTAAACTTTTGAGTTGATTTTGGTGATTTAACATAATTTAAAATATTAAATTAGAAAATTATATTTCCACTTTAGACTTAAAGGAAGTAGTGCAGGAACCTAGGGTCTTGGATTACTGATTCACAAGTTAAAAATGGGAGCACAGAGCTGTTTGTACGATGTCACATGATTTTAATATTTAAAGAGAACTCTTAAGTCTAATCTTAACACCTAAACTTAAAATTTTCAGCAAGCAGTTAAATGCTTATTGTTCATTCACATACAAAACCGCTTCAGATATTGGACAAGATCAATAAGAAAAATGTCTCACTCCTGACCTTCCCCTATTGAAGAATTAATTAATCGATTGTAAACATACCACTGAATCTGGGAAAATTCCAATACTTTGAATCTCCAAGAGAAGTTTCTCATTCAACTGCATGTCAGCATACTGAAACTCTGAACAGGTTGTTTCAGTCATCAAAGCTTGATTAGACACTAAGCCGTTCAGGGAATTTGAGAAGTTCAACGTCGTCAAAGAGTTGGGGATGCCTTGTTTATCTGTTTCAGGAATGTATAGATCTGATCCCGATCCCCCTCTCATATAATAGTCATCAACATTAGCAGAGTTCCCAGACAACTGAGAACTAGATGAAATTTTGTGACTCAATTTGTTTGGTTCAAAATTTTCATCTAACTCAGTCATTCCATATCTATCGAACTTGGTGTCCTCATTTTCGATGTCAGTAACCTCCTCTGGAATTAATGAGGCTAAAAGTCTCTGGTATAAAGGAATGACAGTATGATCTTTTGACCCGTGAATTATATGTTCTAAAGGAACTTCTCTTGCTTCATTGTCAACGTGCTCAAAATTATCGTGACTGATATTATAACTGTCCTTGTCTGAATCAACTTTTGGTCCCAATGCAGTGCCTTCAAGAGCTCCCTGAAAGAGAAACTAAGCAGCAACTTAGAAAAAAAAAGGATAGTTTTGACACAACTACGGCAATTTATAAACCATAACTAATTCAGACAACAATGGTATAAAAAATGATTCGTTCATAGAAACCAAAGATTAAGAGGCAAGAAAGTCAATCGGGGTTGAGATGAAATAGAACTCTACTGCTGGATGACTACAAACAGAGAATTTCAAAAGAAAGTAACATATTTTAAGAAAATTATGCAATCCACCGAAATGAATGTTCAGTTGTTAGTTCAGCTCGGTTATCTGAAATAGAACCAAACCGTGAGCACGTCCCTCCCTCTATCTTTTAATTACTTAATTCAAGATTCATAAATATGATATATTCATAGCATTTCAAGAAGGGGAAAAGAATTATCTTTTTGTACCTGCTGGATTTTATTAAAGGAGTATACTAAAAGAAACAAAAAGTAATGGTAGAAAGCAAAAGTAGGCCCTACTTGTTTTCTTAAGTGAGTAATATCTGCTTCGGATATAAAACGAAAGAATTGCTCCATCTGTCTCCAAAATGGGCTAAAAAAAGTGCGACCTGTGGTTGCAGTATGATAAACACATGTGCCATACAAGATAGATTATCATTTGAAATTTGAAGAGGAACATGTAATGAAAGGTAAGAACAAACCGGGATTGGTTACAGCATTAGCAGCAGCCAATAGGTCTTCATGGCCATAATCCGATCCAACTAATAAAATTCAACCAAACATGATTAGACAAACCTGATATAAGGGAGGAATTCTCACACTAACAAAGAAGCTGTTCAAAGCTGAAGTTTAATTACCAGGAAAATCTGTCACCACATTGATAGCTGAATGCTTTTGACGTTTATATGCCTTGCGGTCAGTAAGTTTCCTAGTAGGTGGACGACCTGCCTTGCTGAGTGGAATTTGAAAAATAATGAGAATTTTGAAACCAAATGAACTACTACAATGACATTTTTGAGATAAGCAAGAAACTTTACATATCGAAAATAAGTCTAACCTTTCAATTTTATCAAATCCAAGTCTGACATTTCTGAGTTGTTTTGCAGGTCCTACATTGTCGATCTTCTCAACTGACATTGGGATGAGAGACCTAGTGGAAGTAAAAGCACGCCTAATCCTACCTTGTCTCCGAACCCCATCTCCAATGTCTTCATCAACCAATTTATTTTTCCTAACTGGCAGAAGTAAAGAAGATACCTTTTGAATACCTTGTTCTGATTTATCATCTAAATCATCCGATTTTCGAGTCTTCTCTCTAGATTTGATCTCAGCGGCCCCAGATTCCTCACTTTCAGATAGGACAGCTGAAGATAATGATTCACCTTTTTTCATCTGTTGTGGAGAACTACCAGACATGCATCTACCAAATCCCAAATCAGAATCATCACCCCCAACATCAGATGAGTTATCCAAATAAGGAGTATCATCATTGTTTGAAATAATCGGAATGATATTGGTCCTTCTAGCAATGCGAGAGATCTTTTGTGGCCTCTGGCTTGCCCAATGGGAAACTGGAGGGGATGAGGACCGCATCGATGTCATGCGTTTGCGATTGCTCACACCTACAGTAGCAGTAGGCTTATTTGTGCAATTTGACATATCCCAATCATTAGAAACAACTGCTCTATGAACAATAGGAGAAAATTTTGGAACAATGCCTGAATTGGACCGTGGAGCACGAATAGATGGATTCACTTTAGCACTTGATGTAGTACTGGTTGAAACAAAGTCACCACGAACATTTGACCTAACCAATTGATAAATGGAAAATTCATAAGAACATGATCAAAATAGAGGAAAACAAAGGTGAAGTACATTTTGAATTTCAAATTTGTAATAATGTATGGAAAAAAGTTCAAACCAACTAAGAACCAAGAATTAAACGAAAGGAAAGTGCATGTGAAATGGATAAGACTGCACCAAAAAGATTTAAAGGACCATGCAATAAGTGGTGTTGATCATTTAAAAAATGAAAATATCTAAGTATTTGTAGCAAGGAAGAGATATACTTATTAACACCGCGGAGGTTCAATTTTTCTTTGTCTAAACCAATAGAATGGTCTCTCCTGTCATTGACAAGGGAATCATCATCCAAATCGGTCCGCAAAATGGAAGAACGAATACCCAAGCCATTTTGTTGGACAACACCATCAGATTTTCCATCACCAGAAACTCCATTAGCAACCCCTGGCCTGTATAAAGCATATATCATTATCACTCTCCAGGGGGCAATTCTCGACTATGCAAGCTTCAAGCATCAAACCATGGTAAGAAGAAAATATAAATGACAAGAATTTGCATGTATATTCAAGCATCAATGATTATTTATCTGAGGATATGACTAAATGAATGGTAGACTATAACTAATGCATTCAATACCAAAACGAGAATAATGTAGAAAATTTGACGCATAATATGTGTTATTGAGCCACATGGTCAAATCGTGGCCATAAGAGGATGTTTACAAGACTCAAGAAGTCAGACCTAAAGCCATGGCTATCTTTATTTATTCGTGATCGAGCATTAGAAACAGATCTTTGCTGCGATTGTTGCCTAACTTCATCATAGCTATCTACAGGTTTGGTTGGTTGATTGCTTGAAGAGACATCTGGCTTTATTCCAGATCGCTTCTTCTTCATTTTTAACTTCTCCCAACCATCAACACCAATTGATAAACTTCTATCTTCACCTGGAACGGCACCACTATTTGCAAGCCTTAGTCCATCTCTTTCCTTATCTACAACTCCAGATTTCCTCACAGGAGCATTGCCACGAACATACATCTGCAGAATTTAAAGTACATGAGACTGTTAAGCAATAGCAACAATAGAAGAGGTGCTAAATTTGACATAAATTTCAGCACAAATTCAAGGTAAATATAACATCTTAATAACATTGAGAAAAATGTACTAGGAAACAAGTGACATTCAAGTATGACATAATATTTAAGAAAAAAATATATGGCCATCAATGAGATTAGGCAAACGTAACAAGGCAATCTGATTCTGACAACCACAAAGAAACCATTATAATGAGTCCCACATAAAACATAACTATACAAAATGAGAAAGGGTCAAAATATTTTATCAAAAGCCTTTAAAAGCACATGAATATGTAAGAGGTATAAGGTACAAACCCCTCTTGCATCCACCAACGAAGTTCTTGTGCGTTTATTTGGCATAGCTTTTTTAATGCGTTCTTCAGATTTTTGCATCTCATGTTCAAAAACACCCGTGACGGCATGATTCTGGTTTCCAAACTTACCAACTTGCCCTCTACCTGGCCGTTCACCAGATAAAATGAAATTGGACCGCTCATTGTTACAACCTTCTAACCGAGACCTCTTCTTTGATGGTACACTTGGAAAAAATTTGTTAAATACAGATAAGGCCTCATTGAAAATTTTTAAGCGTTTCCTGTTCAAAAGAAGAATAAAAAAATAAAGGATCGACAAGAACATGGAAAAATTTTGATTTCAAAATACAAAAATTTATGACGAACTACCTGGCTTCAATAGAGCACTCACGAAGACTAGTCTTCATCCGCTTGATTTCTTCTGGCAACATGGATGAAGTCATTTTACATTTTGAAGAACTAGATGGAGAATCGCCTGGGGACATACTAAGAGCAAGATGTAACTGTCTGCTGAAGTCCCCTTGACGATTAGACTTTTCATCGGTAGCAACCAACTTTCGACCAAAATGCAAGCATTGCAAGAAATTTAAAACGTCCCCCTGTGATACAACAGAGGCACTTCTTGACATATTAGGAAGAGTAGATAAATTTGAATTCTCCTTAGTCTCACGAAAGCTATCTGATCTGTCCAGTGGAACGGCCATGTGAGCTCCACGCTGCCTACTTGAGTGTAATGGTCTATTTAGGATACCTGAAGTAAATTCAAACTTGCTAGAAATCACCATAAAGTTAGAGTCTGTGCATCATCCATGTCATGGTACAAGAAAGCAAATTAACACAAAACAATTATTTTTGGACTCATACTTTGAAACAAAAAGATGGTTTACCATCCAAGATTGTTAAAAAAAAGTAATAAGTATTGAAACACTTATTAAGGTAAGAAGACATAAGCAGAACTTCACATCCCAATATCCAGAAAAAAGTATTACAATTATTTCAGTCCATAAGTACAAGGAAAAAAAGTTAACTAAGAAGCACAACTTGAAATCCTACCGGATTAATATACTACTTATTTACTTTGTATCACTTAACTCAGTCAAGAGTCTAACTTGTATAAAATAGTAAGATAAAACTATCTCAACAAAATAAAAGAACAAATTTTCTTTTTTAAAAGAAAAATGAATACAATAGTTTTTTTTAAAGAGAAGATTAATTGAAAAGATACTTGCATACAAAAAAAGATGGTGATAATATAGGCCATGTTTATATAATTGGCCCACTAAGTAGATAACTTGTGCCCTAGTCACTAGTGTCAGAAATGTTTTCCTAGACAATCTTGAATTCCAACATTATATGAACCAAGGTCCTGTTAGATACCTTCATATCCTTGCATCTCTGGAGTATATCACATTCTCCTCACTTCTACAAGCGTAGTTTGCTAACTTACATTGTCTACTTGCTACAATTGGTACTTAACAAGAGAATACTCACATTGAAGTGTGAATCCATTTTTCAAAACTGAAACTAACTGTCAAAAAAAATCAAATACACAAAAGGATGCAAAACATGATCAAATTGCAACCATGGGAGAGGGAGAACATTTTTTCCCCACATACTGGCAGTCTTTAGAATCAAAATCCCATCTATATTCCCTTCAAAATCCCATCTATGAAGTCTTGAATATTCCAAAAATGAAAAAATATGTAAGAAACTCAACTTTTATAAACATCTAAAGTGGCATTCTATCTGCTCCATTTATGGCAATTGACCATGTGCATATACCTCTTCCCTCCACTGCATACAAATAACTTCATATCATAGACACTACAAACTAATTGAGTTCAACCATATGTGGTTGTAGGAACTCAAACTTTAGATCCTTTTTTCTTCGAGTTCAATTCAACTATCAGGTTCACGACATAAGCAACTCTGTAAGAATCCTAAAGTCAAAATGCACATTATACAGTTGTAGTTTCATTATACTAGTATAAAATAAAAAAAGCCGGGGAAATTTGACTTCAAATTCTAATAGTACAATAGTTTAGAAAAATAAAAAATAAATTACCAATTATTTGAGACGCCATTATAGAGAAATCTAAAAGAGCACGTAATGCATTTCAACATAGCCATTAGCCAGCCTATTCAAATTTCAATCAATACCACCGCAATCACTTGATGAAACAGACAAAATCTATGTCCAACCAAAACAAACAAACAAATAATTTTAATTGTAAAATATCATTAACTTAAGGAAATTTTCACATTTCACTTCCAGAAACGACCAAGTTACATTTTATAGTATTCTGCTCCGTATATGCAACTTTGATACCAATTCCACGAAATTTCCTTGCATAAACTCGACTCCAATTACCAACTCAGATACCCATCTGGATAAAGATTCTGCTAGAAAAGTATTTCCAGCTCCAAAATTAATTCTAGAATGTTCCCATTCTACTTCGTTGACCATATGTTGATTACACTGTTTAATAACTAACCAACCAAAAATAAACAGAAAATCGTGCATTTGAAAGAAAGAACCCTAGAAGCTAAATTCCCAACATACGGAAAACACATCCAATCCAACTTCAAACAACCAGAAATACTAAGAAAAAAACAGCAAAAAAACTACGATAATTGAATTCGATCAAAAATTTGAATTAAACTAAAAAGAAAAAAGGATCTACCTCGATTTTCAATCCGATATGAATCGTCGATATTCGTGCTTAACTGAAGCTACTACGATCCGTGGCATTCTAGGGTTTGGAAAATTCCTACGAAATGGGATAGGATTAAAAACAAAATAAATAAAATAAATTTTTTTTTAACTTTTTTTTTGTATTTTTATGTACGAGTTGAAGCTCGAGATTGAAGGTTTGTTCATGAGAAGCCATGGAGAAGGAAAGCTTCTTGCTTTGATCGGCAATGGAAATTGCCAGGGCTAAATTACGCGTATGCCCATGCTACTATTTGGCCTATAAATTAAAACTGGTGTTGTGAATCGGAGTATTTTGGTAATTTAGTGCTTGGACCGGGTCGATCCGGCTTTCAGACTTGGTTGCGGTCATTTGCGTGCGATTGCGAACCTGTAATTGGACTTTTGAACCGGTTGCAGTTGAGGTGAAAAATTACACGCCATGTTTGATAATTATTTTTCGGATAAAATATCAATTTGGTCTCTCAACTATGATATTTGTTCTATTTTAATCTTTAAATTTTCAAAAGTCTAATTTTTGTCCCTCAATTTTGCAAAAAACTTAAGAATGTTCCTTTGAGCTAAAAAAAAAGTGAACCATGATTAAAAATTTGATGAGTTAGCAACAATAAAATAATATCATCTTCTACCTATGGATTTCTCACTGTTATTACAAAGACCAATAATATTTCTTCAAAATTACAAAACATAAATACTCTAATAAGAACACTTACAAGTTCTAATTTAAAAAATAAATAACTAAGCGAAATAGAGAATTGGATTTGAAACCTTGCTGGTGGGTGAATAGCTAATTTGAAACCTTGTTCGAAATTAGAACTTTTGGGTGTTTTTATTTTAGGGTTTATGTTTTGTAATTTTGAAGAAATATTAATAGTTTTTGTAATGGGAATGATCAAAATTGAATTTTTAAAAGTCTAAGCACTAAAATAAAACAAAAGTGATAGTTGAGAGACCAAAATGATATTTTAACCTTATTTCTTTTACAACAACCACTTTTTTAACTA
This sequence comes from Sechiopsis laciniata, assembly GCA_037833695.1. Classification (NCBI taxonomy): domain Eukaryota; kingdom Viridiplantae; phylum Streptophyta; class Magnoliopsida; order Cucurbitales; family Cucurbitaceae; genus Sechiopsis; species Sechiopsis laciniata. The sequence continues at coordinate 14,912 of JBBMKA010048143.1, forward strand.
AAACCTATAACTATATTTAAAAAAAAAACTAAGCTAAAACCTATAACTACTGCTTTTAGAGTTTTTAATTTGCGTATATATTTAAAAACTAGGAATTTTTCATGAATAATAAAAAGGAAAAAAATGAATATCAAATTTTAGAAAATAAATCAAATATGACAATTCTTATTCTTTTTCTCTGATCGTTCGTGAATTTGTATGATCTCTATTTATTCTTTTGATTATTTCTCTCTCGTAGTTCTTGAATTTGTCTTGAAGTCATTGACTTGTTGATCTATTTGAATGATCTACTTAATTTGAAGAGGATTCATCTGCAATTTTAGATATTTCCCTTAAATTTATAGAGGTCTCAACTTTGGTGAATCTCCTCTAGAGTTAAATTTCTGGACCCTTTCAAATGAAAGAAAATTTCTCTATATATAGAGCTCTATGAATCATGGACTTGGATCTTGATGGACATTTGGGCCTAGCCTTTGGCCTTGGCCTTTTGGACCTGGATTCTCTGGTTTGGCTCACTAAATGAACTTTGGTATGTTTTAATTTTAACCAAATTTTAAAATAAACCAACTTTTGGTCTAATTTAATTTTGAGAAATGTTGTCTCAAAATTTAATTTAATTTTGTCATTAAATTTGGGATAATGATATGACAATCTATGACTTAGCCTAAATTTCTTAGTCAAGCTTCAATTAAGTTAAATTGATTGAAAATAATCGAGAAATAATAAAATTAAAATATTAAGTTATGTATGACATATTTTTTAAACAATTGTTATAGTTAAAATTGGTGCTAGACTTTGTTATGTACGACAAAATTTCATAGTACAAGCAAAATGTAGTAATTTCAAACTTTTATGTGTTTTATTTTGGAATTTAGCTAAGAAATCAAATATTTTTTGAAAAATATGAAATTCATAGTAGAAATGGTTAAAAAAAATTTCTATTTTGGTTCTCAACTTTAATATTTGTTCTATTTGATTCTTTGATTTTCAAACGTCAATTTTAGTTCTTGAGCTTTGAGATATTCCATTTTAGTCCATGAATTTTTAAATATCCAATTTTATTTCTTAAAATTAAAAAAAAAACAAAAAAAACTTAAAATTGGTCCTTATAAATTATTATTTTTTATTTTTTAAATTAGTATCTTCCTTTATAGATTTTAAAAATATGCTCACATTTATTCTTTGATTGTATTAAAATTATTGAACTAATTTAGATTAATATTAACTTCAAATTTGCTATAGAGACTAATTTTACGTTTTTTTCCCTTTTTAAAGTAGGACTAGAATTGAACTTGTTGAAATGAAGGGATCAAAACAATAATTTCAAAGTGGAGAGATTAACTTTTAAAAATTTAAGGTTAAAATAAAACTAAACTCAAATTTAGAGACCAAAATTTGTATTCTACCTTATTTTAAAAAGAGAAACTTACAAGATTAGTCAAATTTAGATATAATTATAAATATAGCCAATTTTAAAAAATATTTGCAAATATAGTCATTAGATATCAATATAAATAGTGTATTAATAATACTCACTAATATTACAATATAATAATTATTTTGTGAAACGAGCCCATGGACGACCAGGATTTCTCTTTGTAAAACAGTAGACTGCTAAACAAAAAACACACCCATCTCGTAAATAATTTTAAGCATACTTTTTTTTATTAAAAAAAAAAAAAAAAAAAAAACTCATAATCAAACCAATCACATGTTTTCTATATGTGTCCATCACCTTTTTTTGCTTTAATCCATTTTATCCATTCTTAAGCTCTTAACTTTCTCTTCCAGTTCTGCAGCATCAACATGCCACGAACCCAAAACGACTCGCTAGAGAGATTTTGGATTGTGGGTTTTGGTGGGTTCTTGTTCTGGAATTCGTTTTGGCTTTTCTTTTTTTGGGTTTGATTTGCTTGAGAGGGCCTTGTTTGCAAAAACCGACATTGTCGTCTTTGAGAGTGTCGATGTCGTCCGGGTTGTTGTCGGTGGCTTTAGAAGCCGCCATTGTTGCAGAGCTTTGTGGAGAAAGTTGGAAGGGAACCCTCAAGCTTATCTCAAGATGGGCATGAATGTATTAAATTGATTAATGGATTAATGTG